>PVIY010042712.1:0-20785 GCA_004026745.1 Myrmecophaga tridactyla | reverse complement strand
CATATCTAAGTGATACAAGAAAATAGATTCATCATATTAACAATTGCAAGAAGCATAAGGATTTGTGGTTACTTGTAGCTATTTAAATTATTTTTTCATCATTTAATAATGTTTTCTTCTGATTTTGAGAGCAATACATGTTTATTTTTAGAGAGTTTGGTAAATAAAGAAAAATGTATAGGAGTAAGAAATCTCCTATAATTACATAAAATATTAATGTTTTGATGAATTTCCTTCTGGATCTTTTGTTTTACTCTAAAGATGTATATACGTTTATAAAATGTAGGTATACTTTTAGATCCTGCTTTCTTCATTCAACAGTATATAATAGGTATTTTTCTATTTCATATGTTCAGTGGCTGCATACTATTCTATACAGAGATGCACAGTGGTTGTTTACTCATTACCCTCTTATTGCACATTATGTTGTTCCTGATTTCTGCCTATTATAAATAACTTGACAAACAAAGTATGTTGTTGGGAGACTAAATGTAACTCTGCAAATACAGTAGTCTGATGATACAGCCCTTGTGTTCTTTCTCTCATGACTCTTGTTCTGGAGCTCAGAGTATGGTGAAGTATGGCAGATGCCTCTAGTTCTATGCACTCTCCAAAATTCTCCTGTCGTCACAGCTACTAAAGGCTTTGTTCTCCGTGGTGAAAACACAGAGGCAAAGATGGCTAATTCTAAAGATCTGGGATAGTTGAAAGTCAAATAGTATTTTCTTAAAAATGAAAAACCAGGTAATAGAAGTATAAGCATAATTAACAATAAAAAGCTAATTGCTAAACTATAATAACATCTACTAAAACAAGATAGTAGAAGAAAGCAAAGTAGGTAAGAGAAAGAGGAAACACATTGCCTTTATTATAGTGTGTAATCCAGGCTAATACAGAAAGAGAGGAAAATGGGTTACGTAAAGCTGTTCTATCAAAAGAACCATAGATCCCACAGACACAGACACACACAGTCTACAGAGAAAATAGACGATATGCTAAATGACTTGAAAATGGAAAGCTATAAAAATGAAAAAGCTGAGATATGACAGAGGGAAGACCCAGTGTATTTATCATATCAATACATGTAAATAAGCTAAATTTACAATTTAAAACAAAAATAAGTTTCTGTTGGTTCATAAAGTATTATCTGTGCTGAATTTAAGAGGCGCATTAAAACAACTATATTTGAAAAGATTGGAAATGAAGGGATGAGCAATGGAATACCAGGAAAATGCAAATAAAATAAGCAATAAGATCTCAGTATCGGATGGAGTGGGAGATCAGGGAGAAGGAAGTTTCAAATGAGACAAAGAATTGCACTGCATGAGAACATTTCAATGAAGATGTAACTGTTATAAAATTTGTAACAAATAACATGGTGTTAAAATTCATAAAGCAAAACTTAGAGGAGATGTAAGAAGAAATAAACAGTTATGCCGAGTAGTAGAGACATGAAATCACCATTTCTCAGTTCCTGATAAATTAAGTAGATGAGAAGTAAGTTAACATAAAGAAGACATAAATGACATTGTATTTTTTATAAGGGCTTTGGGGTGTCTGAGTCTGAGAGTTGCCCCTAATTTGCCATTTATTCACTCAGGAAGTTTTGTGGGCTGACCCTGGGCTAAGGCTGGGAATGTGCTAACAGTTCCTGCCCTCAGAGATTTGAAGGGAGTTGGGAAGCAAGGATGCTCTCTTCCCCCACCGCTTGGCATTTTGAAGAAGATAATTGCTACATTCTCTGATCCTTTATAAAGTCAACAGACACAGCTAAGCACTGTCCATAACTGATCTCACTGAGTGTCAGGGCTCCATTTCACAGATGGGGTAAGCCAGGGGCAGGGAGAATGAGTCACCTTCCCAAGCCACAGCCAGTGGACACAAGGATCTCTCTCTGCCTAAGCTCCAGGCCATGGAGTCCCAGTGAGCACTCCCTCCCTCACCCCAGCTGTCCCAGCTGCCCCCAGAGGCCAGAGGTATGTCCTTGCAGGGCCTCTCTAGTGCCACCCCAGCCCTCCACAGGCACTTTGTCTACTGCTGTGAAAAGCTGAATATTGACTCCTCCTTCCTCTTTTATTTTTCCTATAACATTCCTAATCCTCAAACAAATGGCAACACCCTGGCAAAACAGGGTCTAGGTCATTCATGTGGAAATACGAATGCAAGAGAGAAAAGTATTTTAGCGTATTTCAGGATTATTCTGGTATACATATAGCCATTGATTCAGCAATCACATTTTGGCAGGGTGTCTTAAAGAAATAAAATAACATGATATATGTGAGTTAATTTCATCATCATCATGGCAAAAAAACTGAAGAAGGCAATGTTCAGTGAATTATGCATATGTCCATAATATTGATTGGTATCAATTATCAGGATATACTGATCTGGAAAAATATCCACGATGATATTGTTGAGTGAATGCAAGCAAGCCATACTATACTAGGTCTTGCAAATCTTACATTTTCAATTAGAAAAGAAATCCACATGTGTTTGCATATGCTTATGTTCTAGATGTAGAAGGTTATACATTTATCTTTGACCTGGAAATACTTTTGTGAGATCAAAATGGAAGGTGTATGAGAATGTAAGGGCAGGGGGCCTTTTTTTTTTTTTTTTTAAAGACATCTGGATATTTTGATTGTTAAAATAGACCTGTTTTTGTTATGAGAAAATCTATTAAAGGAAAAAAATCATTGAACGAACATTCTTGAATGTAAGTTTTCTGTACATTTTTGTTTCATTAAAATGGGTTCCTAGAAATAGAAATACAAAGTCAAAGCATCTGAATATTTTTAAAAGCTCTTGATATATAATTGCCTAAAGAAGTAGTTTTGAATCATTTTCTCTGATGTCTCTCCTAACATTCTGTCAATTTGGAAGGATAGCTTGCATTCTGACCATTTTTACTGGCCAGATCCTTCTGTGATCTCTGTTCAGGGATTCTGTTTTTTTAGATTTTGGCAATTGTGCCATGTCATAGGTTAAATGGAGGTGGAGAGAATGTGGACCCCCCCCCCATTACTCTTAAGATTAAGTAACTATTCGCTATCTTTAAAGTTGCTTTTCTGCCTGACACTCGTGTTTATGGTGTCACTCTAATATGTAGGTTCTTAGAAAGCTATGGTCGTACACTTTAATCATATTCAGTGTGACAGCCACCTATCAGAACACGGCTGAGGGTAGAATGGAGATGGAGGTGAAATTCCAGAAAATACTTATTTTTAAAATCACAATAGAATTTTAATTTAAAAATCACTGGCAGATTAGGTAATAAAGCTGTTTTTCTCATGAGGTAGAGAGAGTAACTTTCTATTATTTCTTTTAAGAAATATTTTATTATATAATTAATATATAGTCATTAGAGAAAAAATTATAAAAAATGCAAAAGTGCAATAATGAGAAAATTCACTCATAATCTGTTACTGAGAGACAACTCATGTCAGTATTTGTGTATGGGTGTATATATATATTTTGGTAAATATATAAATATTTTTATACTAAATAGGACTTTGGATATATAATCCTGCGTCTCATTTTTATTAAAAAATATGTAGTGTACTACTATGTTCCCTATTTAATAGAATGCTTAAATAATTCCAAATACTATTATATAGTTTACTAAAATTTCTGTGGTAAATTCCTTATGTTAGAATAATTTAGTAATTTCAAAATTTCCACTCATAAATCGATCATTATTGTCTCTAAATATAACTGTATCTATTTAAATATTTCCTTTCTTGGAAGTTGAATTATTTGGTAAAAGACTATGAAGAGTTTTAGGGTTTTTGATACTGAAAGCACTCAGAGAACAAGGCTCTGCATCCATTTTGCTGCCACGACCTGGTGCCTGATGCCCAGTGTGGACTCTGCATAAATGTCACCAGTGAATGGACACGCAGAGCCAAATCGCTCTTCAGAAGTTTGTGCCAGCACTCATTCCAATCAACAATAATATATGCAAGCTTACATTTCTAAACAACCTCACCATCAATGACCATGGTGACTTTTTAAAAACTAGTCTGAAATTAACATAATTTGTAAATGTCATCTGTAGTATTTTACTGTATAAAGCATATTCCACACTTAATCAGTTTTTAGAAATTGGCTTCTTTTCATTTTTGTGAACTCATGTGGCTTTTACAAGCAAATGGGTGTGAGCAAAACTTCCCTGGGCTTCATAAGCTGTCTTCCCAGAGCGATGGCTATAGACTTTTACTATTACCCTCTGATTTTTACAGTCTAAACTAGAAGGGTCTTCAGGTGATTGAAGGTTTTTTTCTCAGATTTACAATCCCTTATGTTTCAAATAACAAATGATATGGACAAAATAGGTCCTATAGCAAAAATGTGTCCTGGATTGTGGACTTCAGAATTTAGAATAAATACAATTTATTCTGAAACCAAGTATAAATATATTCAGTTGGGAATGGAAAGAAAGTCCTTATTTTTCGAGTCTAAGTGGTGTGGAGTGATTTGATTCTCCTTCTCTTGGAAGAAGAAGGAAAAGGAAGAGATTTTCTATGCCCCCTTCCAAACTCTTTGAGACTCTCCTCATATTGTATCTTGAGCTCCCTCCGATTTTGCTTAATAGTCAGGCCTAGCTGTGGATTAATAAGTTAGAACTTTAAAAATGACTCTTATTCATAATAGTGCCTGGCTGCTAAGGCTATATTATAGAGCTCGAGACTCAGGATGCCCATTTTGGTAGTCAAAAGCAGAACAGTGACAATATCTTTGCATTTTCCAATAATAATAACTATAGTAATAATATTTTCTAAACTAATTCATATCTAGCTAACTTAGTCTCTTTTGAACAGCATCCACAGTACTTTCCCTGCTGTTTATTTTAAAAGCTCCAGGTTATGGAGCATTTTGATTTTCAAGTTTTTATATCACCAATAAGTCTATAGAGGGGAATAGAACTGCAATGGAAAATAAAACCGTTCTGCTAGTTGGAATGTATAGTGCTGTGTGTATGTATGTGTGTTTGTGTATCTTAGAAAATTCTGAAAAATTAAAGGGTAATTGATAGTAGTGATTCTAATGTTTAGAAAATACAACCTCATTTTAATTAGAAGAAAGGGAGCTGGATGAAATTAAAATCCATTCATGCTGAAAAATGTTTTCTGCAATTACATATTAAAGAAGCACTGAATTTAGAGCTAACTGAAATAGAATAAAAATAGAAGTCTGGATTAAAGATGAAAGTATATATCTTTTAAAATGAAACATTGTGTCTACATTGTCAACATTTTATTGAAAATTGTTTAGCTAAGCAGTTTCACTATGTGAATTAACATTGAATCATGGTCCCTGGTCTTAAAATTTTTAATGTTTTATCAAATTTTATGTTTATATGGGATTTTTATTCTTTGTTCAGAATGTATTTTTAAATGTTTCAAAACATACACTCTTATAAAATGAAAATAAGGGTCACAGTTAACAACTAATTGCATGCTGAACAATGTGCTAAGTGCCTTACATACGTTATCTCATTTAATCCTGCTACAACTCTATGTAGTTTGGGTACTACTTTTAATCTTCACCTTGCAGATGTGGAAACTGAGGCTTGGATAAGTTAGGTGACATTATCTAGACTTTAAGCCTAAATAATTATGCTGAAGTGCCCTTTAGTCAGAAAAGTAAAGATTTAAAATTACTAATGCTGATAATATTAAGGAGAAGAATGGCAGACAAAGAAACTGGGTTACTCACCTGTGATCAACTGATTATTATAGTTGGGCAATATTTAAACTCTTAATATCCTGAAAATAAAAGCAAACTGGAGAACTTGCAATGTTCTTTAAACATCTTATCAAAACTTACACAAATTTATTGCTGGAGAAGATAGTTGAATATTAAACTCAAGTAGAAATTTTCTGCAGTAATTTTTTCTCAAGGGCTTGTTTGTAATATAATAGACAATAATGCCACCTATGATTTTACTAAGGATATGGAAGTTCAGCTTAATTTTTATACTGATCCTTTTTAATAGCAGCAAGCCTGAGAGTGATCTTACTGAAGCTTCTATGGCTAAGACAAGGTACATCAGTTGGGGGTCGGCCAGAGAAGTGGAGCTAATAGGAGATCCATTTGAATTAAGGGGTTTATTACAAGGATTTGCCTTAAGCATTTGTGGGAACTAGCTAAGTAAAGTCAGAGTTCAAGGAGGGGAAAAGATAAGGAGAAGACCTGAACCTTCAAACATAGGCCAAGGCTGTTGTCCATAGGCAGTCAGGAGTAGAATCGAACCCCAGAGGCATTAGCTGATTATAGTCAGTGATCTCAGGGATAGCCTAAGCCTGCTTTAAGAGGCTCATCTGATTAAGTCAGGCCCACCCAGGATAATCTATTTGATTTATTCAAAGTGAACTGATAAGGGACCTTAATTACATCTGCAAAAATCCCTTCTTCTTTTCCATATAATGTAACCTAATCACGGGAGTGATAATCCATCATATTCAGAGGTCCTACCTACTCTGCAGAAGTGGATTTTATAAAGTGTTAGAGGACTTCTAAAGCTCTGTGACCCTATTTTACGGCTAGTTTAGCAGACCTTTGAAAAAATAGCACAAAAAATTTTCAAAATCACTCCTTTCCACAGCTCACACACTAGGGTATATATACATGAGGTTTCTGAACACCAGAGATAAAGAGAACTGTAGTTTTTTTTGTGTATCTCTGGCCTGATGTGCCATTCCCGATCATTTCTCTGACTTACAGTTTTTAACTCATATTTCATGGTGGCCAGCTATTCTGTGTTGCACTGTAGCACCATAGAGAAGCAAATGAAAAAATATGTTTTTTAACCTTTTAACTCTCCTGCCTAATGTTAACCATTATTTGTCTTAAGGAGACCCAGTTATTAAAAAGAAAAATCAAAATTACCTCATCAAGGGATATGGACAATTTTTTTCCTATCAGCTACCTGACAGAATAATTTGAGTAGATTTAATGTTAATTTCAACTAATACTACAAGATATCTTTTTGAATCACCTGGTTCATCTAGCAATCCAACAGTAAGTTTTAACTTTCCTATTGAGTATAGTATGATGTACTTAATGCCTATGTATCATATAATAAAGCCATAATCGTCAGAAATAGTTTTGGCTTTATAATGAGTCCACTTGGTATAGTCAGTGCCAAAATAATCTCTTAATAATTTTCAGGCCAGTCTTTTTGATTTCTGGAACCATTTGGTATTCATTTGAAAATTAGATTTGCCAAGGAGGCATTAATGGAATTATTTAAATGCTAGGGGTGGGTAGTTTGTTAGCACATTTTCTATGGGAAATCTGAAGGGGAGACTTTTTAATGTGATTTCTCTCTATAAATTCATTGTTCATTATTCATTGATTAATTCATTCAATAAGTGTTTCTTGAGAGCTTTCCATTTGCCCTGTTCTGGGTCCTGGGTCTTTGAGGGATGAGAGTGGGAGAACCAGACATGTGATTCTTGCCCTCGCAGAGCTGATTGATAGTTAAGTGGGAAAGAAGACATTTGAGGAGAGCTTCTATGAAATGTGACCCTGGCTCTGATTATGAAAGTTCATAGTGCTATGAGAGTACACAAATCACAAAGGACAAACAAACCTATTACAGCCAAAACAATGGTCTTCACAATAATTCTAGACAGTGTTAAAAAATTCTTTGTGTTTTTCTGGTTGTCAAGATCAGCAGGATACACAATTAGATATTAAGTTAGCTTCAAAAACTGTTAACATTCTCCCATTTTTTTTTGTCTATACATATGCCATCTTTGCACTAGATTATTACTGTCTTGTCATTTTTGAGATAAAATGTATATACATATATGGAAATACAAAAACTTAGGTGCACAATTTTGACAGATGGAAACTCATGTTTATCTACATACTTATCACAGTACAGGACATTTTCATTTCTCCACATATTTGCCCAATATTCCTCCTAAGATTATTCTCAACACTTTGTCCTGAGAGGCAACTATTCTTGTGATTTTTTTTTTCCAACATAGACTGTTATTTTTGCCTGATCTAGAACTTCATATAATGGAAACATACAGTATGTGTTCTTTTGTGTTTGGTTTCTTTCACTTAGCATAGTGCTTGTGACATCTCTCCATCTCTCCATGTTGCTACATATATCTGATGGTTAATTTCTTTTTATTATTGAGTAGTGTTCCATTTTTTTTCTTTTAATGTCAACAATTTGACATTCTCTTGTTGACAGGTGCTTGAGTTATTTCCAGTTTTTGGTTTCTGTGAATAATCTTGCTGTGTACATGTTCTTATACAAGTCTTTTTATGGACATATGTTTTCATTTCTCTTGGACTAACACCAAGGAGTGGAATAGTTGGGTGAAAGGGTGGGTGCTTATTTAACTTTATAAGAAATTCAGACATTTCCCAAAGTCATTTGTGACTTAGAGTAGGACTTCATGCTTGGCAACATTTGATATTGTCAATCTTTTAAATTTTAGCCATTGTAGGGAGTGTGTAGTTTTATTGTTGTGGTTTTAATTAGCTTTTCTCTGACATCTAATGATGTTGAGGACTCTTTCATGTGTTTATTAACTGTTTATATATCTTTCTTTGTAAACTGTTAAAGTCTTTTGTCCGTTTCTTAAAATATTTTTGACTTACTGAGGTTAGAAGTTCTTTATATATTCTGTTTACAAGTTATTTATTATATATATATATTTTGTGATCATTTTCTCCTAATGTGTAACATGGTTATTTATTTTCTTAATGATATCATTTGATGGGCAGAAGCTTTTAAATTTGATGAGGTCTTACAAATTCTTGTCTTTTCAAATTTTTGCTTTTTAGTCAATACCAGATTGTGATTATATTCTCCGATATTTTCATAGGAAAGCTTTTTTTCCAGCTTTTATGGGGATGTCTACAACTTCTCTCCACTCCACTTTTATTTTTTACATAAGAAGTACAGTTGTTCCAATAACATTAATTGAAAAGATTTTTCTTTCTACATTAAATTACTTTGGTACCTTTGACAGAAATCACCTGTGAGTCTATATAGCCTTCCTCTCTTCTGCACCTTGTTCTACTTGTATATTTTTAGGCCAGTTCCCCACCATCTTGAATGAAGTTTATAGTAATTCTTGCAATTTACAGCCTATGTCCCAAGCTTTGTTCTTTTTCTGCCTTCATTCAAGCTTGTTTTGTTTATTCTAGTCCTTTGAATTGCCGTATAAAAAATTTTAGAATCAATTTGTCACCTTCCTATAAAAATGATCCTATTGAAATTATGATTCATTTTGTATTGAATAAATTATAGGGGGATTGACATCTTAACAGCAGTTTCTTCTGTATGTATTTGGAAAAATCTCTTCATTAATTTAGGTCTTTTAAATTTTTTCTTAGGTTATAGATTTTAGCATAGAGGTTTCGCATGTTAAGTTTATATTTTTTGATGCTACTTTGAATGAAAATTTTTTACTTTATTTTCTAATAGTTGCAATGGTAAACAGTTGATTTTTTGCTTATTGATCTTTTACCTGTGATCGCGCAGATTTAACTTACTAGCTTTAGTTGTTTTGCTATTGTTGTTTTTTTTATTTCATAGGATTTTCTGTCTAAATAAAATCACGTTCTCTACTAATAGGGATAGTTTTGCTTCTTTCTTTCCTGTCTTTCTGTTTGTTTTGATGGTTTATGAGTTAATAGGTTTTTCTTTCAATATGTTTCAGGCTGTTATTTGTATTAGTTTTCTTTTGCTGCATTTTAAAATTGCCTCAAATCTTAAAGGCTTTAATAAACAATGAGCACTTATTACCTCAAAGTTTGTCTGAATCAGGAATTCAGGAGTGACTTAGCTGGCTTGGAATCTTTAAAAAATCAATAGAAAAGATATCATCCAGGTCTACAGTCATCTGACAGTTTAACAGGGACTACAGCAAACTTTTGCCTTAAAGGGCCAAATAGTAAACATTTGGGGGGACATATTATCTCAATTGCAACTACTCATGTCTGTCACTGTATTGTGAAGTTATGTGAAACAGCCTTAAAAAACACATGAGTGATTGATCATAGCTGTGTTCTAATAAACATTTTTATGGACTTTTAAAAAATTTTTTGTATGTCATAAAATATTTTTATTTTGATTTTTGTGCAACCATTTAAAATGTAAAAATTTTTATATTATTAGTTCATGGAACAGAGACAAGTAGGCAACAGGGAATATTTGGCGTGTGGGCTGTAGTTTCTTGGCCCCTGGATTAGAAATACATTTATAGGATGTCTCTTTCCCATGGCTGGTAATTCTGTGCTACTGTTGGCAGAAAGCCTTTGTTCTTTGCCACAGATCTGCTTGAACATCTCCCTATGGTGGCTTGCTTCTTTCAGAGCAGGTGACCCAACACAGAGACCCCGTGGGAGAAGAATATCTTTTATGATCTAGTTTTGGAAGCCACTCCTTGTCATTTCCACCACTTTCTGTTCATTACAAGCTTGTCACCAAACCTGGCCCATCCTAAGGGGAGAATTAGATTCCCACTTTGAAGAGAGTTATGTCAAAGAACTTGTGGACGTATTTTGAAACCACCACATCATTTCATTCTCTTCAGATGTCCATTGTTTTAAAGGGAAATTGCCATCATTTGTGTTGTTATTTTTCTGTATGTAATTTGTCTTTTTTTTTTTTCTGGCAGCTTTCAAGATTTTCTCTTTATTTTTGCATTTTAGTAATTTGCTTAAGAAATGCCTAAGTGTGGCTTTATTTTTATTCATCCTGCTTGAGATTTTTGAAGATTGCTTTAAGTTAAAGTAGCTTACCAAAGTAGATAAGTTTGGAGCATTATTTTGCAGATATTTTTCCTACCTTATATTTCTCTTCACCACTTCTCTCTCTGAGACTCCAATTAAGCTTAGGTGAGAGTGCTTGATATTGTACCCCAGGTCTCTGCAGCTTTATTTATTATTTTTTTAATATCTCATCTTTATGAAATCTCTGATCTTCAGATTGAAAAAATTCAATTTATCTATTTTCAACTACATTTACTGTTTGTTCTACAAGTCTAATCTGATGCTAAATCCATCCAGTAGTGTAGTTTTTATTTCATTGTATTACTTTTCTCTCTCCTCCCTCTCTCTCTCTCTATCTCTCAGTGTATATATATATATTATCTCAATTGCAACTACTCATGTCTGTCACTGTATTGTGAAATTATGTGAAATATACATGTATATATGTATATGTATGTATATATATATGTATATATATGTATGTATGTGTGTATTTCATGAGTGAGATTTCTTGTCTGTTTATTTATTGCACATGCATTTTTCTTTATATCCTTGAACATGTTTCACATTTATCATAGTTGCTTTTAAGTCCTTACTACTCATGATAGCATCTGGACCATTTCTGGGTCATTTTCCCTTGCTGATTTGTTTTCTCTTTATTATCAGTGATGTTTTCTTGCTTTGTCACATATATTTATATTTGACTGTGTATTGGATATTAGAAATGACAATGCTGTAGAAGCTCTCAGATTTTCTAGGTCTTCCTAAAGAGTGATTTTGATTTTTTCAGGCAGTTATCTTTGCTGGAGTGAAACTCCAGTTCCTCTATTTTACAGTGGGCAGTTACTTATATCTCTGCTTCCATCTGGTGCCTTTTTACTGGGCCTTCCCTGAGCATGCAGGCTTTAGTGATCAGTTGAAATTGGTTGAACTCATAGCAGATTTTTTAGATACCTCTGCAATTCAGGATTTAGCCATTTAACTTCTTGGCTCTGATGTGAACTCTACCCTACAATACCTCAAGCCAGTTAGGCTGCAACTCTCTTCTGCTTCAGCTCCAGGCAGGTTGTACAGGACATGACCTGAGGCAAAGGACCACAAACGCCCAGATCTCATTGATTAACATTTATCATTCAAGAAAAGTCTGCCATCCATTTCTTCCTTCTTTTGGTGACTCTTAATGTCTGGTTCTGAAAAATATTTTATTCAAGTTTTATGATTGCTATCTATGGGACAATAGGTAAACTAAACTACTCCACCATTTCTCCATGCTGGACCACCTCAAAACAAAAAGAAAAAATGAAGGTGATGCCAAAACTAAAACCCATTAATTTAGATATAATTCATCTAATTCAGAGGTTCAGTAAGATTATTACTTGCCAAATTAGGATACGTTAGTTCTAATAGTACAGCCTAATTTTCTTTTAGGTGTTTTTTAGCAATTGTCACATTCTTGGCTTACAGTTTGTTTATGGGCAATCAAAGTAACTAGCTTATTTTCATCTGAATTTCAGCTGATTTTTCTGAGCCACAGAAAATGGCAGCAAATAAAAGGAAAGAACATGATTGGCCTTCATTTCATATAGGAAATGATCATGCTTCTTTTTTATAATATTACTTTAGCAGTTTTACCTGAATTTAGGATCAGCGTAATCAGTAAAGAACAGTTCTCTTGAAACCTTTCAGTTAAAATTTCCTGTCCAGAAAGTGATATTAACTATTTAAATAAAGATGTAAAAATGTGTAACTTTATAATTAATTATTGTAACTTATCAAAACATAATCCACAAGTCTATAAATAGCTACAAACTATTTTCCTGGGAAAGAGCAAAGGATCAAATGAGTATTAGAGGCTCATTGTTTTATTCTGAAGAAATAATTACATTATTGGTTTTTTCCTTAAAATTTAATATTCCTATTAATAATGTTGGTATAATTCAACTAGTTGTTCATTTGATTTGATAGATGAAATTGGTGTGGTTTTTTCTCTGTTTATTGCAGATTCCTAGCATAGTGTTTCAAATTATTTGTTTAACATTTAATCAACTTATTTTAGTGTTGTATTAATTTACTTGGATGATCTTGACTTTTTTTTAAATATTTTTATTGACAAAGCAACATACAAACACAAACAATTCCCTTACACATAAAATATCTGATTACATTTCAGTGATTCTTTTTTTTTGCATGGGTAGGCACCAGGAATCGAACCTGGGTCTCTGGCATGGCAGGTGAGAACTCTTCCACTGAGCCACCGTGGCCTGCCCTGATTCTTTTTTTTTTGATCTTGACTTTTTGTATTGATAATTTCTCCTCATTTTTTAGTATTAATTTTCCATTGTTGATGGGATGTCCATAATCATGTTCAGGCCATAAATTTTTAGTACAGCATACAGGTATTTTGGAAACTCTGTCAAAGTTTTGTTTTATTTGAGTAATTCCTTTTCATGTACTGGGCAAATTTCATTCCAACCTAACCTTCAAAAACATTTGCATCACTGATTATTACTAATTTCAAACAACAATCAATTAAATAAAGACCTAGAAAAAAATTAAAGTAAGATTTAAGAAGAAAAGTTAGACCAGGGAGGAGAATCATAAGGAACCACAGAAAGACTTACTGAGAGCAAAACAATGTTAGATTTTTTTCATTGTGGTTTGAAGGACTATACTGAACTTCTAGACATAATGAATTATTGAAGAGCAGAGATAAGCATGGTAGGAAAAAACTGAAAGGGCTCATGTTAGAGGATGAAATATCAAAATAAATAGTTATTTAAAAGAAACAAGTAGTTGATACCAGGGGATTGATTGTGAGTTCAGAGCAGAGGGTGCTGTGGCGTGGCCACCCATGAGGAGTGAATGCTGCTGTAGTCCAAGTTGGAAATTGCAGTAGTGGACAGTGGATTATAGCTTTGATTAGTTCAAAAGAAATTATTATTAACATCCTCATCAGCATCACTACCATCACTGCCGTGATCAAAATCACTGAAACTTATTAGTGCTTATTTTATCCTGGTAACTATGCTAAAAAATTTACATGCATTATCCCATTTTCTCTGTTCCTATTGGGCAGGTGCTTTTATTCCCTTTATTTACAGATTTGAAAACAGGCTTAAAAGGTTTAACTAGCTTGTCCCAAGGTCACAGAGGTAATAAGTGACAGAGGTTGGATGCATAACAGGATCTTTCTGTCTCCAAAACCTGTTAACGTCCAATCAGTGGAAAAAGAAAAAAAACAGAAAAACAACTGGGAAGAACATGAAGCCTAAATTGCTAATTTTAAGATCTCTTACTTGGAGCTTGTCAGTAAGCAACAAAAATTATTTGTTATGGACAAATGCTTTTCTAACATTGTAAATAATTTAAGAAGATATTTGTTTTTATGGTTTTTTAGTATCCATTTTCAGTAGCTGTTGAACTGCTAGAATAGATAATTTATTATTATTTCAGCGGGTTTAGAGGACTAATTTTTTTTCCAAGTACAGATTTAGAACTAAGCCAAATTCATTTGACATACACAAATATTTTTAAAATGTTTGATATATCTTTTTTTTTTTTAATCTCTCTCCTTAGGAAAAATTGGATGTGGGGGTGAGAAAAGAAGTAGATGGCATGGGAACATCTGAAATAAAATATGGTGACTCAGTATGCTATATACAGCATGTAGACACGGGCCTGTGGCTTACTTACCAGTCTGTGGATGCAAAGTCTGTGAGAATGGGATCCGTACAGCGCAAGGTAAGACTATAGGAAATCTTGATTTATTGCAGTCACTTCATAAGAATAAGACGCATACATGCAAGACAAGAGAGATAGCTAACAATTTTAGCTACCTGCTAAAATTCATTATTTTTCATGCTAGAAGTCAAATCCCGCCATAACAGATGTTTTCATTTTTGTGCATGAGGACTGCTGGAATTACGTCACTGATATATAGGGTTTATGTATTTAAATGAAGTATTATGAAGTGAAGAAATATACTTTCCTGGATTCTAGCTTAGTCTCTAACCCTATTTAAGTTTGTTTTCCTTGCTGCTGCCAGGATTTTGTTTCAAAAATGCAGAAGTACTAATGTGCAATCCCAACTATAAGTTTTTCAGTGATATCCATTGCTTACAAGAGAAAAATCAGATGTTTCGGTATTGCTGTAATACCCTGCCTGACATTTGGCTTTGCCTCTTCTGTGCCCAGTGTCCACTGCTTCACCATTCTGCAGCCATCATTTTCAAGTTTACTGAGATGACCATCTATAGCACACGCCTTGAACTTACTGTTTTTTTTAAACTGTTTTTTTAACTTCACATTTGACACTTAACATTTACTGTTTTCTTGTTTAGAATATCCTTTAAACTTTGCCTGTCTGCCCAACTTCTTTTCCTCTTCCAAAGATTAAGTTTAAAGATCACAATGGAAGTTCTTTCTTACAGTTTTTCCATTGTTGTCTCATTTCTATCTCTATCCCTTGCCATCTTTCACTAGATTATTAATGGTATTTTATTTGAAATTTTTGAAGGTAAAATTTATATTCATTCAAATACAAAAACTTTTCTGTAGAGTTTTGACAAAAGGATATACCTGAGTGTTCTAGTTTGCTAGCTGCCAGAATGCAATATACCAGGGACAGAATGGCTTTTAAAAGGGAAATTTAATAAGTAACTAGTTTCCAGTTCTGAGGCCAAGAAAATGTCCCAATTAAAGCAAGTCTATAGAAATGTCCATTCTAAGACATCCAGGAAAAGGTACCTTGGTTCAAGAAGGCCAATGAAGTTTAGGATATCTCTCTCAAGTGAGAAGGCACTTGGCGAACAGGGTCAAGGTTTCTCTCTCATCTGGAAAGGCATATGGCAAACATGGAATCATCTGCTAGCTTCCTCTCCTGACATTCCTTCATGAAGCTACCCAGGAGGCGTTTTCCTTCTTAATTTCCAAAGGTCGCTGCCTGATGGACTCTGCTTCTTGTGGCTATGTCGTTCTGCTCTGCTGTCTCTGAATCTCTTTGTGGTGCTGCAACATTCTCTGCTCTCTCCAAATCTCTCATTCTCCAAAATATTTCCTCTTTTATAGGACTCCAGTAAACCACTGAAGACCCACCCAAATGGGTGGAGACACGTCTCCCCTAATCCAGTTTAACAACCGTTCTTGATTGGGATACATCTCCAGGGAGATGATCTATTTACAGATTCAAAGATACAGTACTGAATAGGGATTAGAAGAAACGGCTACCTTTACAAAATGGGATGAGGATTAAAACATGGCTTTTCTAGGGTATATACATCCTTTCAAACCAGCGCACTGAGTGATCCACATACTTATAAAACATTTCCATTTCCCCAGGAAGTTCTCCAATATTCCTTTCCAGGTTATTGGCACTCCTTTCCCTCAGACGCATCCACTCTTGTGATTTGTTTTCTACCACTATTAGTTTTGCCTGTTCTAGAACATTATACAAATGAAATCATATAGTATGCACTCATTTGTTTATGGATTCTTTCACTAAACATCATGTCTGCATCGTTTACCCATACTATTGCATGTTTGGATCCAAAGAACTAAAGCTGCTTTTGGTGGACCTCAGAATCCAAAAGAGCCAGAGATTAAACTAAGTTTAGTTCCCAGTTTAAAGGGTGGGACAGAAAGGAAAGGGTGTGACAAAGGCATATAATTGTGATTTATTCTATATTTCTATATAGAATATAGAATTCTGAGAATTGAACCATGTCTCTTAATTTTATATTCCCAGTATCTAGAACAGTGCCTGAATCATGCAAGGTGTTGAGTACATGTTCGTTGAATGAAACACGTGTTTTTTGAGGATGTGGAGTTACAGTTGAGTCAGTGAGATCCTCCATCCACACATTAGCTTGAGCTCCAGCTGCATTAGCAGAACAGAATCATGAGCACAGAGACCTCTCTGAGAGTTGTTTATTATAATTTGGAAGATGAAAAGCTAATGCCATCCAAATTGCAGCAGAGGAGGTTGCTTTGGCTTCAAAGCCAATTTTTATTTTGACAATGGTATTTGGCCCTTGCTCTTCTACAGATGCAGCAGATTTTTATTTTTTTTCATAACATTGTATTTTGAAGTTTTAAAATACTAAAAGTTAGAAACTCACATAATGAATGTTCATATACCTTGGATTTCGATTCAACAATTATTAATATTTTGCGATTTGTGCTTTCCTTTGCTCTTCTCCTCCTTCCATTTCTTTCTTCTCTCACTCTAATGTAGATACATACATAAAACATAAATCCACACACGTGTTTCCTAAGAAAAAAGAGATTCTTCTATATAACCACAATACCATTATTATACCTAAGGAAACTAACAATAATCCCATTTCATCATCTAATACCCTGTTCGTGTTCAAATTTCTTCTAGTGTCCTGTTTTAGTTTGCTAGCTGCCCAAATGCAATTTACTAGAAACAGAATGGCTTTTAAAAGGGGGAATTTAATAAGTTGCTAGTTTAAAGTTCTAAGGCTGAGAAAATGTCCCAATTAAAACAACTCTATAGAAACGTCCAATCAAAGGCATCCAGGGAAAGTTACCTTGGCTCAAGAAGGCCAAGGAAGTTCAGGGTTTCTCTCTCAAGTGAGAAGGCACAGGGTGAACACAGTCAGGGCTTTTCTCTCAGCTGGAAGGGCACATGGCCAACATGGCGTCATCTGTTAGCTTTCTCTCCTGGCTTCCAGTTTCATGAAGCTCCCTGGGAGGTGTTTTCCTTCTTCATCTCCAAAGATCCCTGGCTCGTGGACTTTCTGCTTCATGGTGCTGCAGCATTCTCTGCTCTCTCCGAATGTCCTTCATTCTCCTAAATGTTTCCTCTTTTATAGGACTCCAGAAACTTATCAAGACCCACCCCAATGGGTGCAGACATGTCATCACCTAATCCACCTTAACATCCACTCTTGATTAAATCACATCTCCAGGGAGATGATCTGATTACAGTTTCAAACATACAGTATTGAATAGGGATTATTCTGCCTTTACGAAATGGGATTTTGATTAAAACATGGCTTTTCAAGGGTACATACATCCTTTCAAATCAGCACATGTCCTAAGAATGTCTTTTATAGCTCAGCTTTAATCTTCATCCAAACAAGGTTCAAGCAGTGATTTAATTGTTTATGCCATTTTAGTTACTTTTAATCTGGAATGTCTCCTCACTTATTTTTGCCCCAGGATTGACTTTTTGACGACTCCAAGGCATTTGTAGAATGCCCCACATTCTGGATGTGTCTAACAGTTTCCTCACTACACTTACGGTCTTTTACTTTACTGTATGCTGAAATGAGCAGTAGATCCACGTTGTCCAAATCAGTAGCTACAAGCTATGTGGCTCTTCACTGCTTAAAATGTGGCCAGTGCTAGAAGATCTGAATGTTTAGGTTTTCTATAAAACTTAATATAAAATTAAAAAACTTGTGCCATTTAATAGAAGACCTTTAATGGTGTTTAGAACAACTTGAGCATGGGAATGAATATATTGTTCAACAATAAATGTTACGGATTTAAAATGAAAATCAAGCGTTTTTGATTAAATTTTTGTTTGAATTGAATATTCTGTTAATATCAAATACACACTGGACTTTGAAAACAAATGATGAAAAAAGAAGGCAAAAGATCTCATTAACGTGTTTTTACATTGATTCCGTGCTGAAATAATGTTTGGGCATATTGGCTAAAATCAGGCTTATTATTAAAATTAATATTGCCTGTTTCTTTTTAGTTTTTATAAGGTGACTTCTAGGAAAGCCAGAGCTATATATTTATATATTTTGGAAACACTCCTCCTTCGCCCTCCTCCACCTTGTGCTTCCTTCCATTTACTTCCAATTTCAAGCATAACCAGTATTGTAACTTGTAACATCATAGATGAGTTTCATTGTTTGGCTTTTTATTTTTATTTTACGGATGGCAATTTTATTGGATTTCCTGTACTATGTTCTGTGTGGTTAAATCTCCATATGGACCGGAAAGATAAAAGTTCAAAATAGATTTCAGAAAACTTAAAAAAGAGGAAGACAAAATTCTTAACTCAGATATTACTTTCTATGAGTTCTTGTCTACCAACTCAGGTTTCCCTATAACCTTTCTTAAAAGTTGAATATGACGTTTAGTTATAGAAAAAATATATAGATAGAAATGGTAAAATGTAGGTACACATTTTAAGATAGAAATAAATTTCAAAGAGAAAATCACTTGGAAAATCTTCAGGTATTTGGTCCCTATGCTATATGCTTTAAGAACTAAAACATTATAGCTTAAAACAATTGTCGCCTATGTTTTTGGCCATCCTGAATGTGTTTTTAAAATCATTACTCTATCACATTCTTTTCGTTTTAAGTTGAAACAGTTGCAAAGAAAGTGATTTCTGGTATGCTGTACATATGAATTTTTTTTTTTGTATGCTGTATGATGGGGTCACATTTCATTCTTTTTCCTTGAGAGTATCCCTTTATTGCAGCAGCACTTGCTGAATTTTCTGTTAGTTTTTCTTTCTTTCTTTGCTCGTTTGTTTGTTTTGATAAGTGCATGGGCTAGAAACTGAACCCTGATATCCCCACTGGCAGGCGAGAATTCTACCACTAAACTATTCTTATACCTCCCATGAAATTTTAGACAAATTTTGTATTAATCTTTTAAATAAACTATATAGAAACTAAGTACCAAGAATTTTCACAATTTCCTTGATTCATTCTCCTGTATACAATAAACTACCAACACTTGGGAGTTTGATCTTCAAAATACGTCATATCTGTCTCCTCTAACCATCCTGACAAATCTAGTTTGGCCTTTCCCGTGTCTCCTCTCCTATGGGTTTTTTCCATGGCCTCCAAATGAATCGCTCTGCCCTGTCTTAACTCTTTCAATGCCACTCTGACTGTACATTAAGCCATGCTTAAAACCCTTCATATCTGGTTCTTGTCTCCTGGGATGATTCCCATCTCCTCACCTTGACATATCAGACCACTCATTTTGCCTCACCTCTACCACCCTGTCTTCAGTTGCACTCCAGTAATGCCGGTGTTTTTATTGTTACCCCGTTGTCTTATTTCTTTTTCTTTTTTCTTTTGTGCATGGGCTGGCACTGGGAAATGAACCCGGGTGTCCGGCATGGCAGGCAAGGACTCTGCCACTGAGCCACTGTGGCCTGTCATCTTATTTCTTAACCATGGACAATATGAAGTCAAAATGGACTTACACTCGGGCGGGCCACGGTGGCTCAGCAGGTAAGGACGCTTGCCTGCTGTGCCCAAGGACCCAGGTTCGATTCCTGGTGCCTGCCCATGTAAAAAAAAAAAAAAAAAAAAAAAAATGGACTTACACTCTCCATCTTGGGTAGACATAGAATGTGCCTTTCTGAGTAGTTTGACAACACTGTTAGAGAAATCCTGCTTAAGTTAGTCAGGTAACCATAAGAAACAGACTTTATAGGTTATAGAAAAATAAATCTAATATCTAAAATTATTACTTTCTAAAACCACTTAATATAACTAGTACTTAGAGAGAGACTTTTTTAGTGAGGCAATGATAAATTTGATTTTCTCAGTCTTGACCTCCTAATTGTTACATTCTTCCCAGTTAGCTGATGCCCTCCAATCATTTAATTTTAAAAGAAAGGCATGTAGTGGTATAATCTCCACATCTTTACATTTTTCACACTGTCTTCCAGTGTCATGTTTTCAGTGTTGATGTTTTCATTTCATATAAATACAAAAATTTTAGAATTCATTATTCATAGTTTGTATTTATCCCATGTAATGTGAATGTTCATATGTTTTTCTATAGAAGTATAGCACACTATAATACACTGGATGTTACATTTTATATACCATATTGCATTTTTAAAAGTCTGAGAAATTCTGAATTCTGAAATTCAGTTGGCACCAAGGGTTTTTGCTAGGTATAGAATTCTTGGTTGGCAGTTTTTCTCTTTTAGTAATTTAAATATATCATCCCACTGTCTTCTCGCCTCCATGGTTTCTGCTGAGAAATCTACACATAGTCTTATTGGGTTTCCCTTGTATGT
>PVIY010042711.1:0-20786 GCA_004026745.1 Myrmecophaga tridactyla | reverse complement strand
CAAATCACAGAACTTATGGGAATGAAAGGCACAGAGAAAGAGATGGAGAAAAAACAATGGAAATCTACAATGTTAGATTTCAAGAGGCAGAACATAGGATTAGTGTACTGGAGGATGGGACATCTGAAATAAAGAGAATATAGGGAAAAGAACAGAAAAATACGAGCAGGGATCCAGGGAATTGAATGACAACATGAAGCCAAGAGACTGGCTCTGCAAGACATATTAAAGGAAGCACTAGAGACAGATAGGAAAAGACAAGAGAAAGAAGTGTGGAGAAGAAAGTAGAAATGAAGACTATAGCAGTAAGTGTAAAAAGAAGAAAAATGAGATATGACATGGTAGAAGAAAGTACTACCCTTACAGTAATAACACTAAATGTTAACAGATTAAACTCCCCAATCAAAGGACATAGACTGGCAAAATGGATTAAAAATCAAGACCCATCTATATACTGTATACAGGAGACACATTTTAGACTCAGGGATAAACATAGGTTGAAAGTGAAATGTTGGGGAAAGATATTTCATGCAAACACAAAGCAGAAAAGAGCAGGAGTAGCTATACTAATAGCCAACAAATTAGACTTCAAATGTAAAACAATTAAAAGAGACAAAAAAGGACACTATGTATTAACAAAAGAAACAATTACAATTCAACAAGAAGCACAATCATAGCTATTATGTAATGAGCCAGAGTACTCCAAAATACATAAGGCAAACACTGAAAAGAGAAATAAACCCATCTACCATAATACCTGGAGACTTCAATTCCCCACTCTTATCAATGGACAGAACATCTAGACAGAAGATCAATAAAGAAACAGAGAATTTGAATAATGCAATAAACAAACTAAACTTAACAGACATTTATAGAACATTACACACCACAACAACAGAATACACCTTTTTCCCAAGTGCTCATGCATCATTCTCAAGGATAGACCATATTCTGGGTCACAAAACAAGTCTCAATAAATTCAAAGAGATTGAAATCGTACAAAACACTTTCTCAGATCATAAAGGAATGAAGTTGGAAATCAATAGCAGGCAGAAAGTCATAAAATTCACAAATATATGGAGGCTCAACAACATACTCTTAAACAACCAGTGAGTCAAGGAAGAAAGTACAAGAGAAATCAGTAAAAATCTTGAGGCAAATGAAAATGAAAACACAACTGTGCCGGTTTGAAAGGATGTATATACCCTAGAAAAGCCATATTTTAATCCTAATCCCATTTTGAGAAAAGCAGCTATTTCTTCTAATCCCTATTCAGTACTGTATATTTGAAACTGTAATTAGATCATTTCCCTGGAGATGTGACTCAATCAAGAGTGTTGTTAAGCTGGATTAGGTGGAGACATGTATCCACCCTTTTGGGTGGGCCTTGGTTAGTTTACTGGAATCCTATAAAAGAGAACAAGAGAGAAACCTAGGAGATTCTGAGAGAGCAGAATGACATAGTCATGAGAAGCAGGGAGCCCACCAGCCAAGTGACCTTTGAAAATGAAGAAAGAAAATGCCTCCCGGGGACCTTCATGAAAGGAAGCCAGGAGAGAAAGCCAGCAGACGATGCCATGCTTGCTACATGCCTTTCCGGATGAGAGAGAAACCCTGACCCTGTTCACTATGTGCCTTCTCACTTGAGAGAGAGATCCTGAAGTTCAGCGGCCTTCTTGAACCAAGGTATCTTTCCATGCATGCCTTTGATTGGACATTTCTATAGACTTGCTTTAATTGGGACATTATCTCAGCCTTAGAACTGTAAACAAGCAACTTATTAAATTCCCCTTTTAAAAGACCATTCCATTTCTGGTAGATTGCATTCCAGCAGCTAGCAAACTAGGACAACAACATATCAAAATTTATGGAATGCAGCAAAGGCAGTGCTAAGAGGGAAATGTATTGCCCTAAATGCCTATATCAAAAAAGAAGAGCAATAATTGAGGAATTAACTGTTCACTTGGAGGAACTAGGGAAAGAAAAGCAAACTAACCTCAAAGCAAGCAAAAGGAAAGAAATAATGGAGATTAGAGCATAAATAAATGAAATTGAGAACATAAAAACAATCAAGAAAATCAACAAAATCAAAAGCTGGTTCCATGAGAAAATCAGTAGGATTAGTGGATCCTTAGCAAGGTTAACAAAAACAAGAAGAGAGAGGATGCAAATAAATAAAATCAGAAATGGAATAGGAAGCATGACCATTGACCCTGCAGAAATAAAGGAGGTAATGAGAGGATACTATGAACAACTTTATGCTAAAAATAGACAAATAGATTAAATTAACAACTTTCTAGAAAGGCATGAACAACAAACATTAACTTGAGAAGAAATAGATGACCTCAAAAAACTAATCACAATTAAAGAGATTGAATTAGTCATTAAGAAGCTCCAAAAAAAGAAAAGTCCAAAACCAGATGGCTTCACATGTGAATTCTGCCAAACATTCAAGAAAGAATTAGTGCCATATCAAAAAATCAAAACAGAAAAACCACATGGTCCTCTTGATTGATGCAGAAAACGCATTTGACAAAATTTAACATCCTTTCTCATTGAAAACACTTCAATGGATAGGAATAGAAGGGAACTTCCTCCACAAGATACAGGGAATATATGAATGAACTAGACCTTATCCTCAGTGGAGAAAAACTGAAAACTTGCCCCCTAAGATCAGGAACAAGACAAAGATGTCCACTAACACCAACGTTATTCATCATTGTGTTGGAAGTTCTAGCCAGAGCAATTAGACAAGAAATACAGGGCATCAAAATTGGAAAGGAAGAAATAAAACCCTCACTGTTTGCAGATGATATGATACTATATGTCAAAAATCCCAAAAAAAATCCACAACAAAACTAGTAGAGCTAATAAATGAGTACAACAAAGTGGCAGGTTACAAGTTCAACACTCAAAAATCTGTAGTGTTTCTATACATTAGTAATGAGCAATCTGAGAGGGAAATCAAGAAAAAAATTCCATTTACAATTGCAACCAAAAGAATAAAATATTTAGGAATAAATTTAACTAAGGATACAAAAGACCTATAAAAAGAAAGCTACAAGAAATTGCTAAAAGAATCACAGAAGACCTAATAAATGGGAGAGCATACTGTGCTCATGGATTGGAAGACTAAATATAGTTAAGATGTCAATTCTACCTAAATTGAGTTTTAGATTCAATGCACTACCAATTAAAATCCAAAAAACCTACTTTGCAGAAATAGAAAAACCAGTAACCAAATTTATCTGGAAGGGCACGGTGCCCTGAATAACTAAAAATATCTTGTGAAAGAAAAATGAAATCAGAAGTCTCACATTACCTGACTTTAAGGCATATTACGAAGCTACAGTGGTCAAAACAGCATGGTACTGCCACAAAAATAGATATACTGACCAATGGAATGAAATAGTGTGTTCAGATATAGATCCTCTCATCTATGGACAATTGATCTTTGATAAGGCAGTCAAGTCAACTCACCTGGGACAGAACAGTCTATTCAATAAGTGGTGCTTGGAGAACTGGATATCCATGTGCAAAAGAATGAAGGAGGATCCATATCTCACACCTTATACAAAAATTAACTCAAAATGGATCAAAAACCTAAACATTAGATCTAAGACCATAAAACTCTTAGAAGAAAAGGTAGGGAAATATCTTATAAAACTTATAATAGGAGGCAGTTTCCTAGATTTTACACCCAAAGAATGTGCACTGAAGAAAGAAATAGATAAATGGGAACTCCTCAAAATTAAATACTTTTGTGCATCAAAGAACTTTGTCAGGAAAGTAAAAAGACAGCCTCCACAATTGCAGACAATATTTGGAAATGATATATCAGATAAGAGTTCTGGTACCCAGAATATATAAAGAGATTGTTCAACTCAACAACAAAAAGACCA
Organism: Myrmecophaga tridactyla; assembly: GCA_004026745.1. Lineage (NCBI taxonomy): Eukaryota > Metazoa > Chordata > Mammalia > Pilosa > Myrmecophagidae > Myrmecophaga > Myrmecophaga tridactyla. Next base: position 16,884 of record PVIY010042711.1, on the reverse strand, counting down.
ACAACCCACTTCAAAATGGGCAAAGGACATGAACAGACAGCGTGGACTTTGTGGCTCAGCAGGCAGAGTTCTTGCCTGCAATGGGAGAGACCAGGGTTTGATTTCCAGTGCCTGCCCATGTTAAAAAAAAAAAAGACATGAACAGACACATCTCAGAAGAGGGAATACAGATGGCTGAAAGACACATGAAAAGATGCTCAACTTCCCTGGCTATTAGGGAAATGCAAATCAAAACCACAATGAGATATCATGTCATGTCCACCAGAATGGCCCTTATCAATAAAACAGAAAGCAATAACTGCTGGAGAGGATGTGGAGAAAGAGGCACACTTATCCACAGTTGGTGGGAATGTAAGATGGTATGACTGCCATGGAAGGCAGTTTGACGGCTCCTCAGGAAGCTAAGTATAGAATTACCATATGATCTGGTAATACTATTCCTATGTATCTATTCAGAGGACCTGAGGACAAGGACACAAATGGACATTTGTACACCAACATTTACAGCAACATTATTTACAATTGCCAAGAGATGGAAACAGCCCAAATGTCCATTAACAGATGAGTGGCTTAACAAACTGTGACATATATATATATATATGATGGAATATTACACAGTTGTAAGACAGAATAAAGTTATGAAGCATGTAACAACGTGGATGGACCTTGAGGACATTATTCTGAGTGAGATTAGCCATAAACAAAAAGACAAATACTGTATGGTCTCACTGATATGAACCAACATTAATGAATGAACTTGGAGAATTTCAGTTAAGAACAGAGGCCATTGGGGGCCCAGGGTGGCTCAGCAGGCAGAGTTCTCACCTGCCAAGACCCAGGTTCATTTCCCAGTGCCTGACCATGTTAAAAAAAGAACAGAAGTCATCAGGAGATAGAAATAGGGTACATACTGGGTAATTGGTGATGAAGGGATACAGACTGTGCAAGAGGACTGATTGTAAAAAGTCAGAAATGGATAACACAATATCACTTAATTGTAACACAGTAATGTTAGTACAATGAATGAAGCTGAATGTGAGAATGACAGAGGGAGGAGGGCTGGGGCACAAATGAAATCAGAAGGAAAGATAGACAATAAAGACTCAGATGGTATAATCTAGGAATGCCTAGATTGTACCTCTTTTGTTGCTCAGATGTGGCCTTCCATTCTCAGCCAACATGACAAGCAAACTCACCGCCCTTCCCCTCTCTACATGGGACATCACTCCCAGGGGTGTGGACATTCCTGACAATGTGGGACAGAAATCCTAGAATGAACTAGGACTCAGCATCAAAGGATTGAGAAAACCTTCTCTACCAAAAGGGGGAAGAACAAAATGAGACAAAATAAAGTGTCAGTGGCTGAGAGATTCCAAACAGAATCGAGAGGTTATCCTGGAGGTTATTCTTATGCATTAACTAGATATCACATTTTTAGTTAAGGTATAATGGAGACGCTAGAAGGAACTGCCTGAAAATGTAGAGCTGTGTTCCAGTAGTCATGTTTCTTGAAGATGATTGTATAATGATATAGCTTTCACAATGTGACTGTGTGATAGTGAAAACCTTGTGTCTAATGCTCCCTTTATCTACCTTATCAACAGACAAATAAAACATATGGGTTCAAAATACATAATAGGGGGAACAAATATTAAAATAAATTTAGTAGATTGAAATGCAGCATTAACCCAAGAGCATGGAGCAGTCAATAAGCCCATTACATGCTACGATGAGCAATTAGATCCCATAGCTTGAGTATATCCACTTTGTCTCAAATCAGTGGCTGCAGCATTCTTTTAGATGCCAATACTGCCTCTTCTATACAAGAATTTTCTAAACTGCAGACAGAAAAGCAAGTGAGAGGTTGTTTAGTCTTTGTCTGCATCCTTAACTGAATACCAAACTTCTCCCTTCTAGTCCAACATCTCCATAAACTCTTAAACAGTCCACACCTGAGCCTTTGATCTGGATGAAATCCAGCTCAATGCCTTTCATAATCTAAAGGGAGCCCTACAAGGCACCTCTGCCCTTGGTCTACCTAACAATGACCTTTCCAACTGCATGTCCTTGAAATAATGGGAAATGCTTCAGGAATATTAACCCAAGAACATGGAGCAGTCAATTTGTTACAGTGAGAAATTAGATCCTGTAGCTGAGGTTACCCAATTGCCTCAAGTCAGTGGCTACAGCAGCCAAACTACTGGTTACTATGTCTATAGTTATGCAGAATCAACTTGATATTTTTGTTCCTCATGATCTGGAATCTTTGCTCAATTCTGCATTAACTCAACATGTTTCTGTTGCATGACTCTCATCCCTCCTATGCACATTCATAAGACCTCCTTCCCAAAGCCTGCCACTGGGCTCCTACCCCCGGTCAAGGAGCACCTGATCATGATGATGTAACTCTTATTGAAACTATAGTTTCTTCTAGGCCCAAACTCATGGAAACCCCAACAAACAACCCAGATCTAATCCTTTGTACTGATGAATTATATTTAAAGACTAAATTCCAGAAAGCAGATGCCAAACTGGATATGAGGTAATTACCTTAATAGAAGTTCTTAAGAGCACTGTTCTTCCTAAAGAAACTTTCACCTAACAAATAGAATTAATAGCCATAACTTCAGCTTGCCAAACATCTAAAGCTTTAAGAGCGAACATTTAGACTGATACCAGATATGCCTTTGGTGTGGCAACTGATTTTGATATGTTCTGGAAACAATAATGGTTCCTTCTGTCCTCTGGAACTGGCATTAGTAAATGAAAGAATGTAGCTAACCTATTAGAAGACTGTTTATTCCACAAAACTATTTCAATGATCAAAATTAAAGCTGACAAAAAAATTAAAGCTCACACCCATGAAATCTTCAGTTCAGATAAAAGCAAGGATAACAATTTGGTTGATAAAGCTGATAAGGTGGCAAATTGAAATCTTTCCCCCAAATCAATCAAGCTTTGTTCACTGAATAAATTTGTCTCCTTGCAAACCAAAGCACTAAATAAAGTATCATTAATTGGAAATTCCCAAAGAGAAGAATTTATGGAAGCAATCAGGCTGGAATTTAGACCCTAACAAAAACTCTGGACTGGGGTCTGTGCTGGTTTGAAAGGTTTATGTACCCTAGAAAAGCCATGTTTTAATCCTCATCCATCTTGTGGAAGTAGCTGCTTCTTTTAATCCCTACACAGCACTGCAGATTGGAAATTTAATTAGATTATCTCCACAGAGAAATGACACACCTAGTTGTGGGTATTCACCTTTGACTAGAAGGGGATGTGACTCCACTCATTCCAAGAGGATCTTGATGACTTTACTGGAGTTCTTTAAAAAAGGAAACATTTTGGAAACAGCCAGAGAGCCCTACAAGAAACAACAGGGCCCAGGCAGCCAGAGGCCTTTGCATATGAAGAAGAAATATGACCCTAGGGGAGTTTCATGAACAAGAAGCCTAGAAAGAAAGCTATCAGACATCACCAAGATCATCATGCACCTTTCCAGTTGGGAGAGAAACCCGTAACTGCATCAGCCTTTCTTGAGTGAAGGTAATCTCTTCCTGGTGCCTTAATTTGGACATTTTTGTAGACTTGATTTAATGGGGCTTTTTCATGGCCTTAGAACTGTAAACTTGCAACTTAATTACTTCTCCCTTTGAAAAGCCGTTCTTTTTCTGGTATATTGCATTCTGGCTGCTAGCAAACTAGAACAGATTTTGGTATCAGGAGTGGGGTGCTGTGGATTGCAAATACCAAACATGCTGGAATGGCTTTTTAAATGGATAAAGGGAAGATTTTTCAGGAGTTGTGAGGAGCTTGATAGAGTAGGCCTAGAATGTTTGAAAAACCTGTTAGTAGAAATGTGGACTCTAAAGATATTTCTGAAAAGACCTTAGACAGAAATGGGCACATGTTATTGCAAACTGGAAGGTAGGTGACCTTTGTTTTAAAGTTGCAGATAATTTATGAAAACTGACTGCTGGCTTTAAATGGAAGGTAGATTTGCTTATAGTGAAATGTGACAGGAAAGACATAAGCTGAGAATTGAACTCTTAGGTACAAAAAAACAGAAATTGACAGTCTGGAAAGTTCTGGGCTCAAGGAACAGATACCCCAGATAACAGTGCCCCACATGAGGAGTTGGCTAAATGTGGAACCAGTCAGCTATTTCAGAGAAAGCCTGGATTGGAGATGGAGTTATCCAGGAAGAATTTGTGGAAACAACTTCTGTATGATGGGCATGATCCTTGCTTACTACATAGAAAGCCAGTAAGAGTGCTGTGGGACCTATATAAATGGAACTGCTGCTAGTCTCAACTACGGGGTGCAGAACCATGGAGGTTGGGGCCTGAAGTCAAGAAACCTTGTGCAAGGAGAGTGGACCTACCCAAGCATGTGGAGAGAGTCTGTTTGCTCTGAAGGCAAAGGATGGGCCTTCTACCTGATTGCAGTGGAAAAGTTGTGCTGCCTCAGGCATTGGAGGGGGTGGAGCACATTTCTTGGGGATTGAGGAGAGCCTGGCCACCACCACATTGTTGTGGGGGGTTGAGCATGTGGAGGCAGAGAGCCTGGGTGCGGCCTCGATGCTGGCAGAGGGTGGAGTCAAGAAAAGTTGATCTCCCCAATGTCTTCCAAGGTGGCATTTGGAGAGAGGTCAGCCACTGCATAGGCCTTTGGAAAGGGTGGGATGGCTGCTTTCTAAAGCTCCAAAGATAAATGACTCTCAGATTTAAAATTTAATGGAGCTTGTCCTGCAGGTTTTAAAGAATGCTTGGGTCCAGTGACCCCTGGAGTTCCTTCCAATTTCTCCCGATGGAGATGGGAATATGTTATGACTGTCCCTCCTTTGTATGGTGGCAGCAAATAACTTCTCCTGAGTTTTACAGGTCCAGAGCCAGAGGAGAGTTTTGCCTTAGGACAGACTGTGCCTGTAGCTGACTTTGATGAGATTCTGTAATGTTTCTGACTTTGATTGCATTTGTATTGTTATTGAAATGGTTTAAAGTATTCTGATATTGTGATGGAATGAGAATATTTTGTATAAGGGAAAAATGTCTTTTTCAGGGTCCAGAAGGTGGAATGTGCCAGTGTCAAAGGATCATAAACTCTAGAAAAGCCATGTTTTAATCTTGATATATCTTGTTGAGGCAGACATTTCTCTTAATCCCTTTCTGTACCATAGGTTGGAAGCTTGATTAGATTATCTCCACAGACATATGACATACCCAATTGTGAGTATTTGCCCTTGAATAGAGGGAGATGTGAGTCCACCCATTCAAGTGGGTCTGATAAATTAAAAGAGGAAACATTTTGGAAAGAGCCAGAGAGCCACAAGAACCAACACAGCCCAGCCAGCCAGAGACCTTTGTAGATGAAGAAGGACTATGCCCCCAGGGGAGCTTCATGTAACAAGAAGCCTGGAGAGAAAGCTAATAGACATCACTATGTTCTCCATGTGCCTTCGCTGTTGAGAAATAAACCCTGAACTTCATCAGTCTTTCTTGAGTGAGGGTAACATCTTGTTGGTGCCTTAATTTGGACATTTTTCTAAACTTGTTTTAATTTCGACATTTTCATGGCCTTACAACTGTAAACTTGCAACTTAATAAATTCCCCCTTTAAAAAGCTTTTCTGTTTATGGTATATTGCATTGCAGCAGCTAGCAAACCAGAACAAGATCTAACATTCACCCAGTATAAACAAATACTTTAAACTTATCGATATCCTAAACACTTCTCTCTCTCATACACCTTGGAATAGCCAAAAATAATGGAAAATAATTATCCATTATTTCACCTATGATAGTAATAATGGAAGAATACTGGCTGGCAAGTCCTCATAATATCACTTGCCAGGTCATAGTTCTTGTCAAATATGTCAGCATCATATCCAAGGAAAGCCATTAAAATTTCCCATGGGACATTTTCATTTGTCTTCTGGACCAATGGTGATATGACAAATAGACTTCATCCACTTACCCCTACTCATGGATATAAATTGGTGCTAGTATTGATCATGTATGTTCTCTTACTGCATAGATGCCTTCTCTTAAAGTCAAGCTATTTCTTCTTTTTGTAGCCAAGAAACTACTTGAAAACTTCATTCCAACTTGGGGTACCCCGATCAAAGTTCAAAACAATCAAAACACTCATTTAACAGGACAAATAATTATATAAGCAAGGTATCTTCCCTATATATCAAAGGATGCATTGTTGATACTTCCCCCAATCTTCTAGCCTGATGGAAAGGATCAATGGGATAATAAAACAAATAGCCAAGCTTAGTGACACTTAAGAATTGTCCTGACTCAAATCGTTTTCACTCGTCTTATTCAAAAATAACTCAATCCCTTTTGGAAAGAAAAAACACATGCCCCATGAAATGGTTACTGAAAGATATTCCTCATATATTATCTTAAAACACTAGTAAGACCAGAAATACCTACATAAATTTTGTGAGGCACAAATGATCTACTTTCAAGCTTATGTTTCACAGCTTGAAGAAAGAGATCATTGTCTGAATTCCAACTGACCCCAAAAACCTGAAGCTAGGAGAGTTAGTGAAATAGAAAAGCCATCATTTAAAAATTCTTTGGATCCTTGGTGGAAGGGACCTTATCAGGCCTCCTCCAGCAACCAGTACATGCTAAACTTGCTGTTGTAAGTCCTTAGATATACCTATCTCAACTTAAGTAATCACCTTCTAACTGTTGGTAAGCTACAGCCACTGGTGACTTCAAATCACATTAAAAAGGCCCTAAACTCCTAAAAAGAGTTTCAGATTCCCAGGAATTAAATGACATCTGATGTGGGCAGCTTTAATCAACAGCTACTGATCAAGAAACATGAACTCTTTCTTTCTCTTTTTCATTTTCTTTCCTTCCTGCTCTCCTTTTTACCCAGCTCTATGAACTACCAACCTGGGAAATCTGTCAGATTGCTGCATCTGTGACAGTTTAGATCTCACAAAAGGGTCCAAGTTATTCTCCAAATCCATAGAAATTCTAACTTGGATAGATATAAAATGCATATTTTGTGTGGACAACGTATGGGATAAAAAAGGTGGACACTTAAGAGAAAATATTAGCAATGGTCACCCTGTGGAATTTATCCTACTGTTGAAGAAAATGAGCCTCTACAGTACAAATTGCTCAGACTGTAATAAATTTAACTCTGTGCATAAATAATGATAATGGCATGGAAACTTAAATAAGTACTACCCTTGCCAATCTCTGCAATGAGACCTTTTTGGTGTAACCAAGAGAAAGGCAAGTGATATTGTCACTACAATGACACAGTAATCAAACAGGACTCTGATGATGATGTACTTGGTACTTATGATTTCAAGCTAAATGAAACAGTCTTTTCTACCATTAGAAGCATTTGGGGGGTGTTGAAACCCCAGTGTCATCCTTGTCTATATCTCTGACAATCATACGATCTATCTAGACAAATTCTCAGGCCTTGCATGGACACAAGTTCCTAACAGCACTTCACTCATTTATAACCATTCCACAGCCCATTATATCAACCACACTACAAGGTCCATTGTTCACACTCCACTGAGCTCCAATATTTCACAGGCTTTCCCTGTGAAGATGCAAACTCCTCTATATGTAGAGTTGGAGAGGTGTGAGCAAAACTGCTGGGTTAAGGGTAGTACTTTAACTCTCACTCTACCTGGTACAGGCTATTTCTTCCTATGAAGAAAAAAATGCCACCAGCCTGGAGTGGGACTTACACAGTAACAGCCTTACTCTTGACATAGAGGGGAGGGAACAACTAGGAACAAATAATATAGCCAACTGGGATCCTTCACTTCTCAATTCAAAAACTATTTTAGCCCTAATAGGGCACTATAGAATACTATCTGATTAATGGTAAGGCTTGGTATAGGCTGGAAATTTCTGAGAAGTTTATTTTGGTTTCATGAAATTCCTCAACTTGAAAAAAACCTTCTGAAACAAATCAGAAGCTACTGAAGCCATTTAGTAATGCTATCAAGGTATTACAGAATTTACAACTTTAGGTATATAGCCTAGTGACAGCTGTTCTACAAACGTATAGGATAGTTGATATACTCCTGGGTCATCAAGAAGGGACATATGCCCTCTTAGATGAGCAATGCTACATTTATATAAATTAATCCTGCAAAATTAAACAGAACATTCAGGACATGAAAGAAAAGATTCAGGTATTGCAAGAACTAGGAGCTCTCAATGCTTAGGATCTATTTAGCTGGTTGAATCTTGGATCTTGGGGAGAATGAATTAGGGGCATGTTCTGGAAAATTTCAGTTTTTTCCCTCCTCATATTTATCATGCTATCATTAATTCATTGGTTTTTTTTTCCAGAATAATGGGGATGGATCAATAGTCTCTCACTTCCAAAATCACCCTACTAAATCAGGCTTTTGATTTCAAAGATGGCACTTATGTCTTATAAGATAAAACCTCTGATAACTACCTTGTCTTACTCCAAAATACCTTTGCTCCTGAATAAAATTCCTGTCCTTTCTTTCTGAAATCTTGCTGCTGACTTTGACGGAATCCATTTTCCCAGTTCTTCAATTGGCCAGAGTACTGCAATATATTCCTGTCCCCACGGGACATGACTCTGGACTTCCAGCTATGCGGACACCTGATTGGAACTATGGAACAGCCCACAATCAATCTTAATCAGTGAGGCTTTCTGCAAAAGATGCTCATCAAAATGAGGAAGTTTTAAAGGAACTCATGTGGAGATAATGTAGAGCAACTGGGACACTCATTCATTGCTGGTGGGAATTCAAGATGACATGGTCACTTTGGAAGACAGACTGGCAGGCTATTAGAAAGCCAAGCATGCACTTAAAATATGATCCAGCAATTGTGTTCAAAAGTGGTAAAAGCTTGTGTCCACAAAATAACCAGCTCATGAATGTTTATAATAACATTTCATAATTTCCTAAACATGAAGAAATCAAGTTGACCTTCCACACATTAATGGATTATAAACTGCAGCACATCCAAAATGAAATATTGTCCAGAAATAGAAAGAAATGAGTTAAAAACCCATGAAATATCATGGAAGAAGCAATGTATATGTGAAGTGAAAAAAGCCAGCTGTAAAGACTACATACACTATTATTCCAAGTACAGGACATTGTGGTAAAGGCAAAAATGTGGAAATATTAAAAGATCAGTGATTGCCATGAGTTAAAGGGAAGGAATGGATGGACAAGTGGAGGACAGGGCATTTTTGGGCCAATTCTACAAATCATTTCCAGGGAAGAGAAGAGAAGATGCAGCAATGTTTCTGAATTACCTGAGAAGGCCAATATTATTCTGCCACCCAAACCAGACAAAAACATTATAAGGAAAGAAAACATCAGACCAACACCCTCAACAAAATACTATCACATATAATCTAGAAAGGATAAAACATCATGTCAGTTTGGGTTTACACTGGGAATGCAAGGATGGTTCAGTATGTTAAAATTAATCAATAAAATTCATAATATCATCAGACTCAAAAGAAAAAGATAAGATAACTTAAATACATACAGAGAAATTAATTGACAACATTCAACATACAGGAATAGCAAAAATGTTAAGTATATTATGAAACTTCCTCACCTGATGAGCTATTTACAAGAAACCTACAACGAACATCATATTTTATGTTGAAACACTGGATACTTTCTGTCTGAGGTTTCCTGGTGACTACCACAGCTGCTTTGCCCCCCAGACAGCCTTTCTGGGGTATGCTGAGGTCTGGACATGTGTCAGGACCTCTCTGCCCTGCACCTTGCTTGTCCCTTCTCAGTCTCAGAAACCAAGGCCCCCACCTGTACAGAGGGCCCACCTGGGTAGGAATAGGATGATTTTAGGTTTGTCTAATTTATAGCTAAAAGAAGTGAGATGAACAATTTACCCATGTCATACAATATCCAGCACAGATGGTAGTGTTAATGGTTAGGCAATGAGCACATGCTCTCCTTTTGATGTATATCACATACTCAGTTGGAACACACAAATACATTGATTGCCCACATGCAAGGACAAAAAGCATGGGGATCAGGAAGATAGCAGTATAAAAAATGCAGACCCTTATTTCAGTTACCGTGTCTGAGAAGCCCCCATCTAGAGAGGCCAGCAGGTTTCCAAGCAGGGAGCATGGCTCAGCAGAGACCCATGCAGCAGATCTCCTGCTTTTGGATAAAGGTCCCTGAAAAAATGCCAGAATTATTAGGGCTCTTAGTCACCCAGCTCAGCACCAGAGAATGAGGAATCACAGCTCTGTTCTCAGTAGAAGACCTGCTGCTGGGGAAGGCAGGGAGGGCAGCCCACGCTGCCACACCTTGGGATGCTGGGGCAGATGCTTATAGAGTGGGTGTGGGCTGAGCAGAAATTGGCTGATGCTGTTGGTCAGGTGAGAAGGCAAGGCCTTTTGGCCATACCCCATCGATAACTTTGACTGAGCACCGACTGGATGTCCAGATTCTATGTAAGCCCTGGGCTCAGCATAGCTGCTTATTAGCTGTGCAACTGTAGGCAGGTGGCTTTACATCTTCATGACTCTGGGTTCTTACCTTTTCTTAAAGCAGCAGTAGTCCGTGGCCCAACATATGAGAACCATGAGGTTGGAGGATTCTTTGCCCACCTCCTGGGATCCTTTGCCGTGGAGGGGGAGACCCTGCAGAGGTCAAATTTTCCAGCGCATTCCCCATTGCCCTGTGGCTGCTTTTCAGGAGCTGGGAGAAAATGGGAAAGGAGAAAGGGACAGTAGCCTTTCCAACCACATGAATGAGTCCCACAAATTTCAGCTGAAATCCTTATCCTTGGGTAGTATGCAGTTGTTTCACCAATGCCATTCACATCCTTCTTTCTTCCCTCCTCACCTTAACAAAGTCCTTTGAGGCATAGAAGCTCTTGATCTTAAGGAGTTCTCATTTGCCTATTTTTTCTTTCAACCAAATAAGTTTGTGCTTTAGGTGTAAGGTTTAAGCTACCTCCTATTACTAGATCTTGAAGATGTTTCCTTACATCTTTTTCTAGAAGTTTTTTGGTACTGACTCTAACATTTAGGTCTTTGATCTGTTTTGAATAAAATTTTTATAGGGTGTAAGGTAGGTGTCTTCTTTCATTCTTTTGGCTATTGAAATCCAGTTCTCCCATGCTCATTTATTGAAAAGACTATTCTGTCCCAATTCAGTGGATTTGGGGGCCTTTTTGAAGATCAGTTGTCCATAAATCTGGTGGTCAATCTCTGCACCCTCTATTCTATTCCACTGGTGAGTCTTTCTGTCTTTGTGCCAGTACCATGCTGTTTTTACTACTGTGGCTTTATAGTATGTTTTAAAGTCAGGAAGTGATAGATCTCTCAGTTCGCTCTTCTTTTTTTAGGAAATGTTTATCTGTTCAAGGTCCCTTCCATATAAATTTGACAATCAGATTTCCAAGTCATCAAAGTCATTGAGATTTTTATTGGTATTGCACAGACTCTGTAGATCAGTTTGGGTATAATTGACATTTTGATAATATTCAACCTTCTTATCCATATGCACAAGCTATCTTTCCATCTATTTAGGTCATTTTTTATTTCTTTTAGCAATTTTTTATAATTTTTTGTGTATAAGTCCTTGATATCCCTAGTTAGGCTTATTCCTAGTTACCTAATTCTTCTGGTTGCTATTCTGAGTGGAATTTTCCCCTTACTGTCACCTCAGATAGGTCATTGCTTGTGTATAGAAACATTACTGATTTTTGTACACTAATCTTGTCTCCTGCCACTTTTCTGATTTTTTTTAATTAGCTCAAGTAGTTTTACTGTAGATTTCTCAGAGTTTTCTAAGTATAGGATCATGTCACCTGAAACAATGAAAGTTTTACTTCTTCCTTTCCTATTTGGCTGCCTTTTATTTCTTTCTCCTGTCTAATTGCTCCAGCTAGTGCTTCTAATACAAAGTTGAATAACAGTGGTGACAATGAGCATCCTTGTCTCATCCTTGATCTCAAAGGGAATGCTTTCAGTTTTTCACCATTAAGTATGATGCTGGCTATGGGTTTTTCATATATACCCTTTATGATTTTGAGAAAGTTTCCTTTGATATCTAACTTTTGAAGTGTTTTTATCAGGAAAAGATGCTGGATTTTGTCAAATGCTTTTTTGGCATCCATGATCACGTGATTTTTTTTCCTTTTGATTTGTTAATGTGCTGCATTACATTGATTGATTTTCTTGTGTTGAACCACCCTTGCACTCCTGGTATGACTCCCACTTGTACATGATGTATATATTTTTTAATGTGGTGTTGGATATGATTTGCTAGTATTTTGCTAAGAATTATCACATCTATGTCAATAGGGAGATTGGTCTGTAGTTTCCTTCTCTCATATCATCTTTTTCTGATTTGGGTATTAGAATGATATTAACTCATAAAATGAGTTCGTTAGCATTTCTTTTTCTTCATTTTTTTGCAAGAGTTTGAGCAGGATTGTCATTAGCTCTTTTTGAAATGTTTGATAAAATTTTCCTGTGAAGCCATCTGGTCCTGGAGTTTTTTGGTGGGATTTTTGATGACTGATTGTATCTCTTTACTTGTAATTGGTTTGTGAGATCTTCTATTTCTTCTCAAGTCAGTATAGGTAATTTGTGCGTTTCCAGGAATTTGTCCATTTCATCTAAGTTGTCTAGTTTGTTGGCATATAGCTGTTCATAATATTCTTTTATGATTTTGAAAGTTTCTTCATGAGCTGTAGTAACAACCCCCCTCTCATTTCTGATTTTGTTTACTTGTATCCTCTCTCCTTTCTTCTTTGTTAGTCTAGTTAGAGGACCATCAATTTTATTAATTTTCTCAAAGAACCAACTTTTAGTTTTGCTGATTCTTTCTATAGTTTTATTGTTCTCCAGTTTGTTTATTTCTTCTTTAGTCTTTATTATTTCACTTCTTTTATTTACCTTGGGGTTAGTTTGCTGTTCTTTCTCTAAATTCTCTAAGTGAGCAGTTAAATCCTCAAGTTTTGCTTATTCTTGTTTTTTAACATAGGCATTTAGGGGAATAAATTTCCCTCTCCACACTGCCTTTGCCACATCCCATAAGTTTTGATTTGTTGTATTCTCATTTTCATTCGTCTCCAGATATTTATCAATTTATCTAACACTTTTTTCCTTGATCCACTGATTATTTAAGAGTGTGTTGTTTAATCTTTATATATTTGTGAAAGCTCTAGTTTTTTAGTGATTATTTATTTCCAACTTTATTCCATTGTAATCATAGAAAGTGCTTTGGATAATTTCAGTCTTATTAAATTTATAGAGCCTCAGTTTATATTCCAGTATATGATCTATCCTGCAGAACGTTCCATGTGTTCTAGAGAAGAATGCATATCCTGGTGTTTGGGGATGTAATGATCTATATATGTCTATTAGATCTAATTCATCTATCTTATTGTTTAGGGCCTCTATTTCCGTCTTGATTCTCTGTGTGGTTATTCTATCTATGGCAGACAGTGTCATACTAAGGTCTCACTGTTACTGTTGATATTTCTAAAGCTCACTTCATTTCTTCCAATATGTGTCTCAAGTACTTTAAAGCTCCTTGATCGGGAGCAAACATGTTTCTGATTATTATTTCTTCCTGGCAAATTGTCCCTTCTATTAATATGTAGTGTCCTTCTTTGTCTCTTGTGTCATCTTTACATTTAAAGTCTATTTGGTCTGCTATTAGTATAGCTACTCCTGCTTTCTTTTGCTTACAGCTTGCATAGAAGATCTTTTCCCATCCTTTCACTTTCAATGAAACTGTGTCTTAAGTCTAAGTTGCATCTCTTGTAAATAGCATATAGATGAATTCGGTCTTTTGATCCATTCTGTCAGGCTGTATCTTTTCATTCATGAGTTTAGTCCATTAACATTCAAAATAATTATTGTAAAAGCAGTACTTGATTCTACTATCCTATCCTTTAGTTTTTATTTGTCAGACCTGTATATTATTTTCTTTCTCTCTCTCTTTTCCTTTAAGTTATCTTTACTCATATTCTTCAATTCTGTGTCCTCCTCCAGACCTCCCTCTCCTGTATTTTTTTTATCAGCTGACAGGGCTCCCTTTAGTATTTCTTTTAGGTCTGCTCTCTTGTTGACTAGTTCCCTCAATACTTTTTGTCTTTGATGACTTTAATCTCTCCCTCAATTTTGAGGGATAACTTGGCTGAATAAAGAATTCTTGGTTGAAAGCCTTTCTCATTCAGTATCTTAAAAATATCATACCACTGCCTTCTTGCTTCCATGGTGCCTATTGAGTAGTCTGAAGTCACTCTTATGTGTTTTCCCTTGTATGTAGTAGATTGCTTTTCTCATGCTGCTTCCAGGACTCCCCAGTGTTTCTCTTCAACACCTGACAGTCTGGTTAGTATGTCTTGGAGTGGGCCTGTTCAGATTTATTCTATTTGGAATTCACTGGGCCTCTTTGATTTGCATATTTGTGTCTTTTATAAGGGTTGGGGAGTTTTCTCCAATTATATCTTCAACTAACTTTCCCAACCCATACTCTTCTCTTTTCCTTCAGGGACACCAATAATTCTTATATTTGCATGCCTCTTGTTGTCCATTATTTCCCTAAGACCCAGTTGCATTTTTTTCCATCTTTCTTGCCATTCGTTCTTTTGAAATTCTAGTCCTATTGTTCTATATGCTAGCACACTTATTCTTTCTTCTGCTTCTTTGAATCTGCTTATCTTGTATCTCCAGAATATTTTTTATTTGGTATACTGTATTTATCATTTCTATGAGACCTGCCAATTTTCTTAACCTCCCAAATTCTTCTTTATGTTTGGCTGGGCAATTTATGCTTGGATCTTCATTTGCTCTGTGATTTTCTGTTATATTCAGGGCATTTGAGTATTTTGAAATGGTTATTTTGCAGTTTGGTTTTCTTCACTCTTCTAAAGTTTTGTATTTACTTAGTTTTTTTGGAATGTATTTTTTTCATTTTGTTTGTTAGTTATTCTCCACCAAATCAAGGTCTGAATCCCATGTAGGGGATACTATCCACCTAAGTGTTTATTATAGGCTAGGCCAGGGTGCATGGGTACTTCAATGGCAGCATGGCTGCCCACAACGTTGGAGACCCAGGCTCAACTCCCAGTCTGTGCACACACACACAAATAATGAATGAGAAAAGAAAAGAAAAAGAAGACAAAAGAGATAATAATAATAAATTAAAATAATAATATAATAAAATATGAAACACAAAAACAAGAACCACAACAAAGTTCACATTAACAGTAATAGGCAACAGAATCAAGAGAAGACATCCCAGGATATACTGGGAGTGAAGTCAGGCTGGTGCCCACCAGAGGGAGATAAATGAAATGGAATAATAAAAATAATATATGAAATAAAAAAAAGAGAATGAATAAAATTCAATTATATAAAATACTTACAATAAATAATGAAAAGGACAATTATATTACTAATAAAAATGTATAGAAAGAATGTTTTAAAATGGGAGGAAAAGAAAAAAAGAATATTAAGAGGAAAAAAAATAAAGACCTAGGCAGATAGTGTTAGTTTGCCTGCACTAACGCTATCTCCCCAGCCGTTGGCAACCGTGAGGCTCCTCCTCCTCAAGCTCTCCCCTCTCTGTCTGCTGCAGCCCACACGCACTTACCGGTCTGCCCAGCCCCTCCTGCCAGGAGTGACTGGAGGTTGGCATGCTCAGCAGGGGGACTGCTCCACCAAGGGCAGCCAGCAGTTGGTGGATCTCCGCCAGGTGGACTGGGGAGCTGAGCAGTGGGGGGGATTCACAGCGCTGGTAGGTCTGCCAGGCACCGCGACGGTGGGTGGCTTTTCCCGCACCTGGCTGGGTGATCAATGAAATGCAGCTCAGCAACAAAAATGAAAAATAAAAAATAAAAAGAGTAACTTATACAAAAACATGGATGAAGGACATCAGTATTGCTTTCAGTTCTTAAAACAACTGAACTGAAAGAATATACCCAGCATGATTTCATTTGCAGGAAATCCTAAAACAGGCAAACCTAAATAAAGTTTTAGATATAAAATCAGTGATTTGGAGATAAAGGGCAAAGGATGAGACAAAACTGGCTACAAAAGGACCTAAGAAAACACTCTGCAGTGATATGGCTGTCCTCTGATTTGATTGAAGGAGAAGTTACACGGGTTCAATCATCACAATTATAATCTTGGATTTTAATATTAAATATCATCCATAAAATTGATTCAAAAGTCCTCACTGAATGTAAAAGTGGAATATGTGCAGATCTGATTAAAACATATGTGTTCTGCATAGAGTTATGTAACCTTTATTAAAATCAGAAAAGATAAACTCTGAAAATTTTATCTAGAAAGCTTTAAAAATTCAAAAATAAAACAAGTGTCAAAGGAGCACTTAAAAGAAATGTTAAGCAATCGCTTCCATTGCTTCAATGTTTAAGATACAAAAAAGAATTCAAAAATACTATATAGATAAGCTTGCATTCCTGTGTGTAAGTCTAAAAAGATGTATAATTACTAGAATACAAAGTTAAGACAGAAGAGCCTTAACCGATTAAAGGTTAGTTGATTTTTCTGTCAGGAACACCTGAAAATATAATGGTGATGCTTTCAAAAAAAATATTTAGGGAAGTACTGCTAGATAAATTGGCTGTGTGCTAGGATACTCTTGCCCTTAAGTGGAGATTCAAATTGCCCAAACTCTATCTTCAGCACCTAATTTGCAGAAAACACTGGTCATGAACCAAGTTTAATTGCCCCTGAGAGATTTCGCTTAGGCTCTGCTTCCCTAGAGCAAACACCTTTCCCTGGTCAGGAGAAAACAGGTAAACTTGAAGGCCAGTTAAATCCCAGCACAGAGATACAGGCAAGAGAACTAGAGACTCAC
>PVIY010042710.1:0-20785 GCA_004026745.1 Myrmecophaga tridactyla | reverse complement strand
GATTAGGTCATGATCATGTCAGCTGCATCCACAGCTGATTCCATTTGTAATCAGCCAAAGGGGAGTGTCTTCTGCAATTAGTGATGCTAAATCTAATCATGGGAAGCCTTTTAAGGAGAACTCAGAGGAGACAGGCCCCATTCCTGCTTCGGCTGGTGAGCCTCTCCTGTGGAGTTCATCCAGACCCTCCATTGGAGTCATCAGCTTCACAGTCTGCCCTGTGGATTTTGGACTCTGTGTTCCTGTGGTCACGTGAGACACTTTTATAAATTTTATATTTGCAAGTGTTCCCTGTTGATTCTGTTTCTCTAGAGAACCCTTACTAATACACCTACCTTCTGAGAAATCCACCTAAAGGGGTCAGCCTCACCTTGGATAAAATAATCAATGGAATAAACAACCCAGATCTACAACTATGTTTCCAGGCTACCCAGGCAGGTTCCCAGGAAGGGAACCCCTCCTCTAAAACTGATCATTGAAGCGGGGATGATTCCTTGGCTGGTAGAGTTCCTAAAGTCATCACTTCATTCCTGCTTGCAGTTTGCAGCAGCCTGGGCTCTGACCAACATTGCTTCAGGGACATTGGAGCAGACCCAAGCTGTAGAGCAAGGAGGAGCCATCCAGTCCATGGTGGAGCTCCTGTCTTCCCCCGACATGACTGTGTGTGAACAGGCAGTGTGGGCTCTGGGTAATAGAGCAGGTGATGGCCCAGAATTCAGAGACATCGTTATCTTGAGCAGTGCCATCCCATATCTGCTGTCCCTGGTTTCATCATATCTATAACGTTTCTACAAAACATCACGTGGATCTTGTTCAACCTGTACTGAAACAAGAACATGTACCCTTGCCCCAAAGCCATGAAGCAAATGCTGCCCGTCTTCTTGTACTTCTTGCAGCACCATGACAGTGAGGAGGATCTCTCGGACACCTGCTGGACCCTGTCCTACCTCACCGATGGCTGCAACGAGCACATTGGCCAAGTGGTTGACACAGACGTCCTACCCAGGTTGGTCCAGCTAATGAGAAGCTCAGAACTCAGTGTCTTGACTCCTCTCTGTACCGTGGGGAACACTGACATGGGATCGGATTACCAAACCTAGGTGGCCATTGACACGGGCTTGTTGAGCATGCTGCCTCAGCTCCTACAGCACCCCTGGTCTTCCATCCCAAAGGAGGCAGCCTAGGACCTGAGCACCGTGGCCACAGGGCATCCCAGCACATCCATTAGCTGATTGCTTATGGTATGCTGCCATCCCTAGTGGCTCTGCTAAAAAAAATGGAGAATTAAAAGTCCGGAAACAGGCTGACTGGATAGTGGCTAACTTCACAACTGGTGGAATCATAGACCAGCTGATCCAACTTGTCCACTGTGGATCTTGGAGCCGCTGGTGAATCTGCTCACCATCCAAGATGCCAAAATTGTTCTCATCATCTTCAATATCATCTCTTATATCCTCCAGGCTGCAGATTAACTTTCCAAGAAGGAGAACCTATGTCTTCTGATAGAAGAACTTAGAAGGGTGGATATAATTGAGGCTCTACAACTTCATGAGACCCATCAGATTGTCCAGATTCTGATCATTATTGAGAACCACTTTTCTGAGAAAGAAGATGGCATCATCCTCCCTGACTTGGACCAAGAGCCTGATCTCTTCAAGCTTGTAACAAAGAAGGCCTAAACCAAACCATCACTGTTTCTAAACCAATAACCTAAAAAAAAAACCCTAAAGGATAACTTCTTTAGGAAGCATCACTCCTAATGTCTTAGCATATCACAGGTGTAAAGCTTTTAATACTTAATGTTATTAAAATTTTCTGAGATTTTTTTTGAAAAAGAGAAAACACAAATTACCAATATTTGGAATGAAAGAGGGCAATATTAGAAATTCTATGGACATTATAAAGTAATGTGGATACTATAAACATCTTTATGACAATAAATTTGGCAACATAAATGAAATGGACAAATTCTTTGAAAAATATAAATTACCAAAACTGATATAATACAAAATCTAAATACCCTATGTCTATTAAAGAAATTGAATTTAAATTCAGAAGCCTTCCACAAAGAAAACTACAATTCCAGATAGCTTCACTGATGAATTCTACAAAACTTTGAAGGAAGAAATAAAACCAATACTACACAGCACTTTCAGAAAATAAAGAAGGAAAGAAAACTTTCCAATTTGTTTTATGAGGCTAGAGTAACCTAGGTTCTTAACAAAGACGTTATAAGAAAAGTAACTATTTTATCACTATCACTCATGAACAGAAATACAAAAATTGTTACAAAATATTAGCATACTAAACCCAACAATACATACAAAGGATAATATAGTGTCATGAATTGGAGTTTATTCCATGAATGCAAGTTTGATTTAATATTTGAAAATCAAATAAATGTAATACATCACTGTGCTGGTTTGAAGCTGCGGTGAACCCCAGAAAAGCCATGTCCTTTAATCCTCATCAGTATTGCTGGGTGGGAGCATTTTGATTGTTCCTGTGGAGATCTGACCCACCCGACTGTGGGTGGTAAGTTTTGATTAGATGATTTCTATGGAGGTGTGTCTCTGTCCATTGAAGGTGGAGTTGCTTACTGGAATCCTTTAAAAGAGGAAACATTTTGGGGAGAGTCCCTTTTGTAGAGCCACGAGAAAGCCAGCAGATGCCACCATGTTCACTATGTGCCCTTCCGGCTGAGAGAGAAAAGTTGAACGTCATCGGCCTTCTTGAACCAAGGTATCTTTCCCTGGGTGCCTTAAATTGAACATTTCTATAGATTTGTTCTAATTGGGACATTTTCTCAGCCTTAGAACTGTAAACTAGCAACTTATTAAATTCCCCCTTTTAAAAGCCATTCCATTTCTGGTATGTTGCATTCAGGCAGCTAGCAAACTAGGACAATCACTTAAAGAGAAAACCCATAATAGATGCAGAAAAAGCATTTGCCAAAGTCCAGTACCCCATCATGTTAGAACCTGTAAGCAAACTAGTAATAGAAGAGAATTTTCTCAGTTTCATAAAGGGTACTACAGAATACCTATGGTGCATTATACTTAATGGTGAAACATTGTTGCTTTTACTCTAAGATCAAAAACTTGGCAATAACATTTGTATTCAGCAGTGTACAGTGGGTCCTTGCTAAGTACATTAAAGCAAGAAAAAAAGACATATAAATTGTAAATTATTTAAAACTGTCTCTATTTACAGAGACACCATTGCATATGTAGAAAATGCTATGGAATATTGCAAAAATCTAGTAGAACTACCAATTGAATTTAGCAATGTCACAAGATACACAGAAAATATGCAAAAATTAATTGTATTTCTATATACTAGCAATGAACAATTGCAAAATTAAATTTAAAATTATACCAGTACAAAAGCTTAAAAAAATGAAGTATCTAGGGGGAAAAACTCTAACAAAAGTTGTTTAAGACTTTTACACTGAAAAATATGAAATGTTACCCAGTGAGCTATTATTATATTCATGGTTTGGAAAGCTCAGTATTGTTTGGATGAAAGTTCTCTTCAACTTGGTCTATATATTCAATGATCAGTTCAATGAAATCTCCATTATGATATCAGCATGCTTTTGAGAAGAATTACACAAGCTGAATCTGAAATTTATATGGAAGTGCAAAGGATACATAATAACCAATGAAATTTTGAGAAATTGGTAGATTTGCATTGCTTGATTTTAAGTCTTACTGCTTAACCTACAGTAATCAAGACACTGTGGTATTGGCATTATAAAACTTCTTAAATTAACACTGAAAAGATGAAAAACCCAATTTAAGTGGGCAAAAGACTTGAACATACCCTCCACAAAAGAAAATATATCAGATACAGATTGGCAGAATGATTTAAATCCAGCTATATGCTGCTTACAAGAGACTCATCTTAGACACAAGGATACAAATAGATTGAAAGTGAAAGGATGGAAAAAGATATTCCTTGCAAGTTGTAACCAAAAGAAAGCACGAGTACCTATACTAATGTTGGACAAAATGTAAAGACATCATAAGAGACAAAGAAGGACACTATATATTAATAAAAGGGATAATTCACCAAGAAGATAAAACAATCATAAATGTATATGCGCCCAATCAAGGAGCTCCGGAGACATGAGAAAGACATTGTCAAAACTGAAGTGAGTGATAGATGTTTCAACAATAATAGGAGACTTTAATACACCACCCTCCTTTATAGATAGAACAACCAGACAGAAGATCAATAAGGAAACAGAGAAGTTAAACAGCTTGATAAATGAATTAGACCTAACAGACATATATAGATCGTTGCATCCCAGAACACAAGGATATACATTCTTATGTAATGCTCATGGAACATTCTCCAGGATAGATCATATGTTGGGACACAAAACAGGTCTTCATAAATTTAAAAACGTTGAAATTACTCAAAGCACTTTCTCTGGTCACAATGGAATGAGGATGGATATCAATAACCACCAAATAATGAGAACGTTTACAAATATATGGAGATTAAATAACAAACCTTAAACAACCAATAGGTTAAAGAAGAAATTGCTAGAGAAATCAGTATCTATCTGGAGATGAATGGAAATGAGAATAAACTTATCAGAACTTATGGGATGCAGCAAAGGCTGTGCTGAGAGGCAAATTTAATATAAGCCCTAAATGCTTATATTAAAATCAAGAAGGAGCAAAAATAAAGGACTTAACTGCAGACCCTGAGGAACTTGAGAAAGAACAGCAAACTAACCCCAAAGCAAATAGAGAAATAACAAAGATTAAAGCAGAGTTAAATGAATGGGAGAAAGAAAGAATCAATAAAACCAAAAGTTGGTTCTTTGAGAAAATCAGTAAAA
The DNA here is from genome assembly GCA_004026745.1 of Myrmecophaga tridactyla. Lineage (NCBI taxonomy): Eukaryota > Metazoa > Chordata > Mammalia > Pilosa > Myrmecophagidae > Myrmecophaga > Myrmecophaga tridactyla. The sequence continues at coordinate 15,930 of PVIY010042710.1, read as the reverse complement.
TTGATGGGCCACTAGCAAGACTGACAAAAAAGGAGAGGAATGCAAATAAACAAAATCAGAAATGAGAAGGGGTGCATTACCACAGACCCTGAAGAAATAAAAGAAACCGTAAGAGGATACTATGAACAACTATGTGCTAAAAAACTAGGCAACTTAGATGAAAAGGACAAATTCCTGGAAACATACAAACAAGCTACACTGACTCAGGAAGAATAGATGAACTCAACAAACCAATCACCAAGTAAAGAGATTCAATCAGTCATAAAATAAAAAGGTTCCTACAAAGAAAAGCCCAGGGCCAGATGGCTTCACAGGGGAATTTTATCAAACATTCCAAAAAGAACTAACACCAATCCTGATCAAATTTTTCCAAAAAATTGAGGAAAAAGGAACTCTACCTAATGCATTTTATGACGCTAATATCATTTTAATACCAAAACTGGGTAAAGATACTATAAGAAAGGGAAGCTACAGGCCAATCTCCCTAATGAGCAAATACATAAATTCTCAACAAAATATTAGCAAATCGAATCCAACAACACACTAAAAGAATTATAGACTACCAAGTGGGGTTTGTACTAGGAATGCAAGGATGGTTCAAAACGAGAAAATCAATTAATGTAATATAGCACGTTAACAAATTGAAAGGGAAAAATCACATGATCATCTAGATGAATGCTGAAAAAGCATTTGACAAAATCCAACATCCCTTTCTGATGAAAACACTCCAAAAGATAGGAATCAAAAGGAAGTACCTCAATATGATAAAGGGAATGTATGAAAAACTGATAGCCAGCATCATGCTCAATGAAGAGAGACAAAGTTTTCCCCCTAAGATCAGGAGTAAAACAAGCATACTCACTGTCACCACTATTATTCAGCATTGTGCTAGGGAGTTCTAACTAGAGCAATCAGGCAGGACAAGGAAATAAAGGCATCCAAATTGGAAAGAAAGAAGTAAAACTTTCATCATTTGCAGACAACATGATACTATACTTGGAAGATTCTGAGAAATCTACAGCAAAATTACTTGAGCTAATAAACAAATTCAGCAAGGTGGAAGGATATAAAATTAATGTGCAAAAATGAGTTACATTTCTGTGCACAAGCAATGACCTAACTGAGGAGTCACTTAGGGGAAAAATTCCATTGAAAATAGCAACTAAAAGAATCCAATATTTGGGAATGAATTTAACTAGGGACGTAAAGAACTTGTACACAAAAAACCACATGACATTGTTGAAAGAAATCAAAGAAGATCTAAATAGGTGGAAAGACATTCCCTGCTCATGGATAGGAAGGCTGAATATAGTTAAGATGTCAGTTCTACCCAAATTGATCACAGTACCAATCAAGATTCCAACAACCTACTTTGAAGACTTGGAAAAGCTAGTTACCAAATTCATCTGGAAGGAAAAGAGACCCGAACAGCTAAAAGCATCCTAAAAAAGAAGAACGAAGTGGGAGGACTAACACTCCCTAGACTTTAAAACCTACTATAAAGCCACAGTGGTGAAAACAGCATGGTACTGGCACAAAGATAAAAGCACTGACCAATGGAATAAAATCGAGAGTGCAGAAATATACCACCCAATCTATGGTCAACTGATATTTAACAAGACCCCCAAATCCTCTAAACTGGGATGAAAGAGTCTTTTCAATAAATGAGCATGGAAGAACTGGATATCAATAGCCAAAAGAATGAAAGAGGACCCCTATCTTACACCCCATACAAAAATTAATTCAAAGTGGATCAAATACCAAAATATAAGAACTAACACCATAATGATTCTAGAAGAAAATGTAGAGAAACATCTTCAAGACCTAGTAATAGGAGGTAGCTTCCTAAACTTTACACCCATAGCACAAGCAAAAAAAGAAAAAATAGATAAATGAAAACTCCTCAAACTCAAATGCTTCTGCACCTCAAAAGGCTTTGTCACAAAGGTGAAGAGGCAGCCAACTCAGTAAGAGAAAATACTTGGAAATCACATACCAGACAAAGGTTTTATATCCTGTATACACAAAGAAATCATACAACTCAACAGCAAAAGAACAGACAACCCAATTATAAAATGACTAAAGATATGAATAGGCATTTTTCTGAAGCGCAAACACAGATGGCTCGAAAATACATGAAGAGATGTTCTTTTTCATTGGCTATAAGGGAAATGCAGATTAAGACTACCATGAGATATCATCTCTCACCTATAAGAATGGCTGCTATTAAACAAACAGGAAACTACAAATGTTGGAGAGGATGTGGAGAAATTGGGATACTGAGGCACTGCTGGTGGGAATGTATAAAGGTGCAGCCACTGTAGAAGACAGTTTGGTGGTTCTTTAGGATACTAAATATCGAGTTGCCCTATGACCCAGTAATAGCACTACTTGGTATATACCCAGAAGAGCTGGAAGCATTAACACAAATAGACATTTGCACACTGATGTTCATAAGAGCATTATTCACAATCGCCAGAAGGCAGAAACAAACCAAATGCCCATCAGCAGACGAGTGGATTAACAAAATGTGTTAATATTCCATACATACGATGGAATATTATGCAGCAATAAGATGAAATGATGTACTGAAGCCCATGACAAGATGGGTGAGCCTTGAGGACATAATGATGAGTGAAATAAGCTAGGCACAAAAGGATAGATACTGTATGATCCCACTTTTATGACCAGCATAAAGTTATAATCAGAGGTTTCTAATACAGAATACAGGGGACTTAGAGATACATAGAAGCTAGAGATGGGTGAATAGTGAGCTAATGACATTGAACTCCAATGTGAGGGAATAAATAGAAGTGAAGGCAGCTCTCTAGTGGGTCTATAAGTAATATTACCATATTGAAGATGAACGAGATCGAAGGGGGTTGTTTAGACCTACGTGTCCCACTGTTTAATGCTAGAAATATAAATTGGTTCTTGCAAGAACTACTTCAAAGGTATGATTCATGTACAAAGAATGTTTAAGTCCAGGGTACAGGGGGAAACTTTATTCCATGTGATGTGCACAGTTTAACAGGAAAGCATCAGCACTACCACAGTAACAGCAGAGGTATATAATGGGGGAGGTGGGGGAGGACAAGAGTTAAGAGGAGGTTTAAACTTTCTATTTGGCCAGGGTGTGTTTATTGGTTTTCTTTCTCTTAAAACAATGAAATTATCTAAAATTGAGAGTGTTGATGAACTGTGGACTCTGGGCACTATACATGATACCTGATGAATGCAGGTGGCTGAAGGATGCACTGAGAAGTAGATTGGTGAAAGATGATGTATACTTATAAACGAATGTTGTGCTGCTAGAAAAAAGGAATAAAGTATGAGGCAAGCAACGATGTGCATGAACATGTAGGTCATTTGGTGACGTAAAATAAGCCAGAAACAAAAGAACACAGTAGTATGGTCTCCTTAGGAAATGCTTACTAGATAACAGGGACCTAAATTGTAAGCTGTTATAGCAGACACATTTAGTCTGGAGTGGTAATTATTTCTGGATTTCAAGAGGCTGTTTTATGTATATATATAAAATATATAATATTTAGAGATAAGAACAAAGATGATCAGTATTGGGTTAAAGTAATTCAGAACACAGGGATAAGAAGACAATGTTTATATTTTAGAGCTACATATAATCTTTGAGACCAAAGGGAAAAAGGTTTATTTGGTCTGGAACCGAAATTTTCTGTAGCATGTAATCCAACTCAACCTATCTGTATAGCTCATTTGAACAGTTGAAACACAGGGAGCCCAGAATAAGAAAGAGGTCCTTTAATCCTATATAGTTTAATGGAAGGCCTGGATACATCCTAGGGTATATTAAGCAGATAATCAAAAAGTATTGGCAAAGTCCCTTGAGGGATGGGAGAAAAAATATGGAACTGTTAAACTTTACCATCAGGAAATCCCCTGATACTGTGTCAAGCTTTAGGGATACCCAAATCAATAGACCATACCCTTGATCTTAAGGCTTACTCTTGTGAAACTTATGTAGCAGAGAAGCTTAGACTACCTATAGGTATGCCTAAGAGTTACTTGTGGAGGACCTCTTTGGTTGCTCAGATGTGGACTCACTCTCTCTAAGCCCAACTCTGCAAGTGAAATCACTGCCCTACCCCTACATGGGACATGACATCCAGGGATGAAAGTCTCCCTGGCGAGGTGGGTGATGACTCCCAGGGATGCATCTGGCCCTGGTACCATGGGATCAACAATTCCATCCTGACCAAAAGGGGGAAAAGAAGTATAACTATTAAAGTATCAGTTGCAGAGAAAGTTCAAATAGAGTTGAGCTGCTACTCTAGAGGTTGCTCTTATGCAAGTTTCAGTTAGACATTGCTACCTATCATAACCTGCCAAACCCCAACCAGGACCATTCCAGCCAATTCTAAATAACACCTAGGACAATATATAAGATTCCACAAGGGTTACATGTACTAGAGAAACTTTCCAGAAATCTACAACCTCCAGATGGGTTCCTAGAACAGATAAGTCCTGAAACCTAAAGGGCCCAGTCTCTCTGGAACATCAGATATTTCCATCTCTCTATACCATATTAGTGACACACCCTTCCAACATGAAAAAGTTAAAATGGCCATAACCCAAACACCGCTAAAGAGAGGGATAGAAAGATCAAAGTTGATGATGGAGTTATACAGAGAAGATAGGAACTAACAAATAAATACGGTTGCTAAATCATTAAATTGATATCTATTTTAGTCTCAAGTATCTTAGAGCAGCTAGAAGTAAAAGCCTAAAATTGTGAAATTGTAACCCATGTCAAACTCTGAAATATGTTCAACTAATTGTGGTGCTTTGAAATTTATTGCTTTTTTGTATATGTTATTTTTCACAAAAAAGGAAAGAGGGTTCGGTTCCTGGACCATGAAACCTCTACCCGCCCCTGCCAAAAAAAAAAAGAAAGAAAAAAGTCAGTTGTGGTGATAAAAAATATTTAAGCCTTCTAGCCTTCTATATTCAGGAGCAGCTAGAAGGAAAAATCTGAGAGGATCGTATGGCAGCCCATGACAACTCTATGATCTGTCCTGTAACTATTTGTTGAAGAGTGCTTTGAAAACTATTGTTTTTTTAATTTCTTTGCTTTGTATATATATTATTCTATACAATAAAAAAACTAAAAAAAAAAGAAAATATATCATTGACCAATAAGTACATGACAAAATCTATAACATCATAGTTATGAAAAGGCAAACTAAATATACAATGCTTATTATAGTATTATTATCCATTTTAAATAAGCTATCTTTACTGGACCAAGACCATCTTGTTACTAAAAATGTTGCTCAAATTGCAGCTTTATCAAGAGTGCTCTACTTTCTTGAAACATCCCATCCTTGCTCAGCTTTTATCTTCTGAAAAGTCTCTGCCATTTCTTGGGAAGGGCAATTTCCCAGTGCAAGTGGTCAAATTATTTTATTCAACAAAATAAAAAACACAACAAGATACTATTCCATACCTATTAGAATAGTTAAAATTAAAAAAAGACTGATAATACCAAGTGTTGGTAGGAGTGTAGAGCAACTAGAACTTTCAGACATTGTTAATAGGAGAATAAAATGGTACAATTACTTTGAAGAATTATTTGGCTGTTTCTTATAAAAAATAAACATATATATGTCACTATTTATCAAGTGTATGTATGTATGTAAGTAAGTATGTATGTATGTATGTATGTATGTATCTATCTATCTATCTATCTATCTATCTATCTACCTATCTGTCTATCTATCCTTAGCAATGCCTCAGCAATTCTAATCCTAGATAGTTTACTCAAGATAAATGAAAGCATGGTCACAAACAGACTTGTATAAGAATGTTCACAACAGCCTAATTAATGTAGTATAATACTTGAAATAACCCAAATATCTATACTTGGGAGAATGGATAAATAAATCATGATATATTAATATAATGGAATACTATTCAGTAATTAAAAAAAACCCAGCATGGATGAATTTCAGAAACATGCTAAATGAAAGAAATCAGACAAAGATTATGCATTTGTTTGGTTTCATTTATATGAAGTACAAGAACAGGAAAAACTAATATTTAGTGATAGAAATCAGAAAGTAGTTGTCCAACATGGTTAAATGTATGGAAAATTGATTGGAAAAGTACATGAGGAAATTTTTCTGGGGTTATAGAAATGTTCTGTTTCTTGATTTAGATGGTGGTAACTTGGATATATATATATAACTATCAGAATTCTTTGAACTGAACACCTGAGAGCTATAGATTTTATTGTATGTTAAATATAACTTAATTTAAAATATTTTTTTAAAGAGAGAAATAATTATGCACTAAAAGACAAAATACTGATGCCAAAGCTTTTAAAGCTAACCAAGTATTCCCAGCATGCAGCCAAATACTATGGGGTATTCCAAGGCTATGGGGTACTCTATTAATGGTTCTATTATTTAGTTCCTTGGGGAAAACATTTTTCAGTTCCCAGTGTGGAGCTGCTGGTCCATCCACACACTGTAATGCATATTTCAGAGTTGAATTTCTCAGTGCTAGTGGCAGAAATCAACCTTGACCCAATTCTCAATTCTTTGCAAAGACCTACTTGTTTAAGATTAGTGAAGGATACTACAGGGCAAAGCAAGCTGCAGAGTGGGTGGTCATCTTGTGACTTCTCTGTAAGTTTGTAAGGAGCCAGCTGAAGCATGGACGAGGTACCAACCTCTTGCATTCACTGGACTGACTCTGGTTTTTCATGTGGAATATGAAGAGTGATGCGAAGCCCAGTGAGTTTTGATGAAAATCATCTACACGCTGTCTGTTTGGAGATAAACATTGTCATCTGCATCAATCTGTCAACCTGACCATTTGCTGGAGGCAACCATGAGGGCAGTTCAAATGATCTGTTAGTTCACAGCGTAAAATTAGCTGAGACAAAATGAATCATTTATTCAGACTCAGTGTGAGAAACTATCCTAGCTAGTGATTTGTCACTCACAAATGACTGCAATAGAACTACGATTGTGCCATAAAGATCTATTTTTTTGCACATGGTGGCTCAGAGCCAAAGGTAATTCTTTTATTTCCTACATCTTTAGATTGTTCTCCTGAAGGGTGTTGTGGAAATTAGGGAGGAATGGATTATACTGATGTTATCTCTGCCAGCTGTTTTTTCTTTTTTCTGTAAGTCTCTAGTGTGATGCAAACTCTCTTGTTTCCCAATCCCCCTTTTTTTTTCTTGGGAAAAAAGAAAAATCACTAGACCTTACCCTGGCTTCCTAGTCACTAAGGGAAATAGCCCTGAGCCTGACCATTTTCTTCTAGATATCTGTTCTCCACTAAAGACACTGACATCTGACAACTTCATGTGAATGAGGCTGGGATTCGCCTTGCCAGTTTTGCCAGAAAATTCAAGTCCTATTTATCCAATCACCTTTTCCCTTCTCCCAGTAGGCTTAACTGTTCTCAGTAAGCCTCTCTCTGTATGGCTTCTCTCTCTCCTAAAATCCAAAACATACATATCTTCCTTGTAGAGCAGAAAGCAGCTTGTAATCGATATAAATTATATAGGTGTAATTGTGGATATAATTCTAGAATTTCTTCCCTGAGATAGAATCAAAGGCTTCCTTTATATGGTTCCAGTCTGTAAATGACATAGACCTTTAAGTATGAGCTTTTGCTTCCTCAGCACCATTTGATTTCTTAATATGAAGCAGAAGAAATTGTGGTTTGTGTTTGTAATGTTCCAGCACAAATTCAGAATTAAGTACCTGCTTGATATTCCAGAGAGCATCTCTATGCTGGTGGATTTAATATAAAGAAGCTATATAATTTAATATAAAGAAGCTAGTGAGCTATAAAATAATTCAGCAATAGTGTGCATTTAATGAACACAAATAAGGTGAAAACCAGCTAGCTTGTAAACACTGAATGTGAGCATTTAAGGTTTTCTGGTAGCCTCCAGTCAAATGGTCCTGCAGCTTGGAGGGTCACTGGTAGCCTCCTCAAATGGTCCTGCAGCTTTAGGTATAGGATCATTTGAAGGTGGTTGGTGTAGCCCATTGGAATGGTCAACTAGTCTGAAACTTGTTTTCATTAATTCAGCTAGGTTTTCAGTTTTTCCTCCTTGCAACGAAAGCTACACTTTTTTTTTTTTAATTTGCATATGGGCAGGAGGCACCAGGGATCGAACTCCAGACCTCCAGCACAGCAGGTCGGAGCTCTGCCTGCTGAGCCACGGCAGCCGCCCCGAAAGCTACACTTTTAACTTTCAAGTGAATTAGTGTAATGTCTGAATCCAGATGGAATTACACTGGCTCCTATTTTTTAACTCCCAGTTCCTCATATTATATGTTGGGAAGTCCATCAACAACTTGCTGAGGTCATCTAACTTTAAATCTATCTGTTGGCCTGGAAATCTTAATGGTATTGGGTAAATTCTCTCCTAAGACATTTCTCTAAGCTTTTCCCTGCCTGGAAGGCTGCTGTCCTCTGTGAAGGATGCTGTGTCCTTCTTCGCACCTTTTCTATCTGTATCAGCCTTGGTGCTGATCGTGTAACAGATGATGTGAAAAAGTATTCACTGTCGATTGATTTGCATGATCTGCAGTTGACATCACTCAGTCATGACCATTTCTAAGGGCTATTGCTCATGTTTCTGTCATGGTCAGGTTCATGTGTCAACTTGGCCAAGTGATGGTACCTGTCTGTCTGGTTGGGCAAGAGCTGGCCTGTCTGTTGCAATGAGGACATTTCATACAATTAGATCATGATCATGTCAGCTGCATCCACAGCTGATTCCATTTGTAATCAGCCAGAGGGAGTGTCTTCTGCAATGAGTGATGCTCAATCTAATCATTGGAAGCTTTTTAAGGAGGATTCAGAAGAGACAAGCTCTCTTCTTGCATTGGCTGGCAAGCCTCTCCTGTGGAGTTCGTCCAGACCCTCCATTGGAATTGTCTCACAGCCTGCCCTGTGGATTTTGGACTCTGTTCCTGCGGTCACATGAGACACTTTTATAAATTTTATATTTGCGAGTGTTCCCCGTTGATTCTGTTTCTCTAAAGAACCCTGACTAATACAGTTTCCCTGCCCTGAGGCCTTTGAATTAGTCTAGACCCTTTGAACAAGACACTTTTAAAATTAAAATCACATAAATATTCATATCTTGTATTGAACAGTTACAATACTCGAACTTTATTAAGATATGTTGTCTTTACCCTAATGGCAGCTTCATACAAAGTGGCCCTTCCTGAAAAAATGTATACAACTGTATCCTTAAATTTGTAGGTAAATTTAGGTACTACACAGCCAAAGCCAGACTGGTCTTGTCTGCTTGTATTTGAATGCATGCCTTTCCTGTGTTCTGCTGACTCTGTGGACAACAGCACTCTGTCCATGGAATCTAGACGACATTATTATTAGGATGTGTTTCTTTACTTAATGTGATTCTTGGTTGTGTGTTTCACTGACTAGGATTTTTACTTGGGCTGAGTTCAGTCAGGGATTATCTTGGAAGAACTTCACTGGTAACTCCACGTTGTATTTTGTACTATGTCACCTAAGAAATATAAAAAAGTGGAATGTTAAATATACAGATATACAGGCTTTAACATAAGCAACACAGTTCTTGGTTCCATTTTTGAAGGGACACTCTCTGAGCAATATTTGATTTAATGGCATTCATTTTCAATTGAGCTAGCCCAAGTAGCTTATTAAAATACATGAGTGAGTTCCACAAACTGTTCAGGGACCTCTATCTCTTTGGCATAAAGAAAAGCCATCAAGGAAATACTAAGAAGTAAACAGATCAACACCATACTCATTTTAAAAAATGAGTGCTCATTTTAAAGCAAAGGATCTGTTTAAATACCAGGATGGGGGTCAGAATTATTTCACAGGGTCAGTGGTTTAATTTTTCCTTCTTGTACAGTTTTCTTTTCAATGCAATTCCACTTTTGTCTCCAGTAAACAGATAGAAGATAGGCCTATTCTTCGTTGTAGCCCTTTAGTGGGCAAAAACAATTCTAAATTATTGTGCTAAATTATTGTCATAATACAAGAATCCAAAAGGAACAACAGTTCCAATAGTTGATCAAATAGTTCTTGATATGCAAAATTTTGGTTTAGTTCCTAGTTCCATGGTATTTCTTCAGTCATCACAACATTTGAGATCTCAATAGCTGAATACCAATTTTAGGGTGGCTTTCACTAATTATTTTCTATATTTAAAATAGTAACAATAATTCCTCTTTTTTTACTATACAGTCCTTGTTGATGAGATGTGGTCTTCATTTCTTTATAATTAGAATTTTGATTGCTGACCTTTTATCCATCCATTGATTTCTTCAACACTCCTACTGAACTTCTCCTCCTAATTCCCTTGCTGGGGGTCAGAAGAAACAAAACAAGGACCGTGACCTTGAAGAGCTCATAGTTTAGTGGGAAAGCTAGTGTACTGGGGAAGATAGTCTTGTGCACAACCTTGGCTCCTACCCATTAGGAGGTTACAGCTGGAAGGTGGTAAGGACACATTCTTTTTTGAAAATTGGCTTCATTCTTTGCATTTCTTTTCTCTACTCCCACTGTCTTAGTAGCAAAAATCAGAGTTGAATCCTTTTTGGAAAAGTTCCTCATAGCTGTGGAAAATGATATTACTCTCTGGAGTTTAGTAGGCGAAGAATGTTCCATATTAGATCCACACTTGATTTTGAAGAGCCAGATGTAGGTCACTGATGACGGCTATTATAGTTTTATTCAGCATAAAAGCAACCGGATGTCTCAACCTGTGTTTCTTAAATGATGGTATCACCTTTGCTTAGTCTTAGGCATTTCATTTTTTACCTTCCCATGTATTTCATAAGTGTACATAAATGCAAAACTGGACTGTATACCTATATGGTGTGGACTACACACAGAAACATCTAATTTATGAGAGCCTACAGTTTGAAACATAATGCAAACATTTAAAACACTTTAACTCTAATTACTTCTGTGTATCATTTTCTTTCCATTTCCAAGCTTTTAAGCTCACCCTAGTTAAACATTCTATACATATTAAGCAACCATTCCCCATTCTTTAGCCTCATTCTATATCTTTGTAACCTATATTTTATGTCTGTGAATTTATATATTATAATTAGTTCATATCAGTGAGATCATGCTATATTTGCCCTTTTGTGTCTGACTTTATTTCCCTTTACATAGTGTCCTCAAGATTGGTTCATCCATGTTGTCACATACTTCAGAACATCATTCCTTACTACTGAATAATATTCCATCATATGTATATACCACATTTTGTTTATCCATTCCTCTGTTGATGAGTTTTTTTCCTTCTTTTGGAAATTGTGAAAATGCTATTATGAACATTGGTGTGCAGATATCTTTTTGCATCCCTTCTTTCAGATCTTCTGGGTATATCCCGAGTAGTGGGATTACAGGGTGCTAGGGCAATTGTATACTTAGCTTCGTGAGGAACCACCAAACTGTCCTCCTCAGTGACTATAACATTTTACATTCCCACAAGCAATGAATGAATTTCCCTATTTCTTCACATCCTCTCCATTACTTGTAGTTTCCTGTTTGTATAATGGTGGCCAGATGCATCTTTTTTATTTAACAAAAATATGTGTGTTGATTTTTAATTTATGTAGATATTATAACAGTAGTGAAGGTGAGAAAAGAGAAGCTAAAAGATTATATGACATAATATCATTTTCAAGAAAAATATAGTAGAAAAATATTCAGCAACAGCAGCTAAGCGAAGCATTAAAGAGCATATTGATTTTGAGGAAAGAGATCTGTTCATTGTCATATGAAAGATTTAAATTTTAGTATACTTAAGATCAGTGTGTTATGTATTAATGGTACATTGCTGTTTTATTCATTTGTTACTTACTTTAAAGTGTAAATTTATCCCCCAGGTTAGTGAAAGAGAAAAAGACGTCATTAGAATAAAATACATTTCAGAAGGTGTTCAGAAATGTCCATATTACTCTAAGGCAAAACATTGTAAAAGTGCAAACTTTCACATATTTAGAGCTTAGACTGAATGAATTGTTTCATCAATACTCAATTAAAAATTAGATGTAATTTTTCATTTTCATGCATTATTACTTTGATATTTGTTGAATATGAGATTATCCATTAAGAAAAACATATTATGAAAATTACCTAGGTGGTGGTTGATTTTTTTTTCCTACAAATCCTTTGAACTAGTTTATTTTTTAAATGAGACATTGTAACACAATAATTTCTCTTTTAAAACAATTTTGGTCTATTTTGTTAAGCAGGCTGGGTGACATTCCTCATGCACATTGATAATAGTGAAAATTACTAAAACTTTCATTAATTATTGTGGTTTTTTTAGGAATTGAAAACTCTTGTGTATCCTACCTATTCATCATTGCATATAATTCTTTAAAATAAAACATGTGAAACTGGTTCAATAGGTGGTATTTTCTACATTTTATGTCTGAAAAAAGAGAGTGTTTATATATGTTGCCTGAAATCAGTGCGCTATGAAGAATGTCAGTAATAGAATCCCAGCCTTATGGTTTGAGTTCCAAACTTTTTTGACCATAAGATAATAGTAGCATATTATTAAGTTTATTGTCTTTGTGTAAAATGAATTATAAATGCTTACTACCTTGAATTTATTGGGTTTTTTAATTTATTTATTTGAATTTATTGGGTTTTTCAGAATAGAAAGAAATGAGAATCCCAGGCATGAATGTGAAGGCAATCTTTCATTGTCAGTTTCTGTCATATTTTGAATAAATATTTTAGCATATTTTCGTTGACATGATTATTAGAAAAGGGAGGGGATTTCTGATAAATGATATGGTAATTTTTAAATTCAAATAAACCACTTTGGTTCACTAGAAAGTATTTATAATGTCAAATTCTAGGAATAGTATTATTAAATGGGCAGATATAACACTGTATAATGTTTACTTTTCTTTCTTTGTCAGAAGAAAGATTTTGGATTCTTAGAAAATGTCACAATGTGAGGCATATAGTAGAAACACAATTATAAATGAATCAATGAAATCAAAGAGTTTAAAATATTCCAACTTTCATGCATAAGTGATTTACTAGATGGTTCGAAGTAATTTATCCACCTTCCTTTGTACATTTAAAAAAATTCCAAATAGGGTAATAGCTGTTAAAAAATTGCAGCTATAAATGTCTTATAATATCTAATATGTTATTAAGAGGAAACTACTATAGACTTATATAAATGAGGTAAGAATATTTTTAATTTAGGAAATAAAAACTTGACACCTTAAATAGTATATATACAAGAAGATAATTATTTTAAAATTCAAAGCAATAATGGTAGTTGATCTAAGCTACTCTAAATTCATAATTTTATATATATATTTCTGGCCTAATCTCTTTGAGTGCAGAACTGTGTTAGATCATCATTCTGTCAAAAAGAAAATAAAATTTTCTGATGAGCTTATTGGAAGTGACTGTGATCAGTAAAAAGAGTGACTGACATATTACAGACGAGTGAATAAATACATAGTTACCAAGCTGTGCTAGAAAGTTCGTGAAGAAGAGTGAGGCGTAAAAAATGATATAGAGTTGAAAGAAACAACATTTGAGGAGAAAAAAGAGTAATAATAAGTGGAAGGAAGTTAAGTTGAAAAATTAAGTGAAAGAATATCCCCTTCAATTATTGGGAGGACAGTGGGTTGGGGAGAAATTCAGTATTAAGGAAAGATCTGGAGATCTACTTTGCTATCTTTGTATATTATGAAATTAATTCAGCAAAACGTTAAGCTAATATCCTGTTTTTTTGTTATTATTAAAGAAGCTGTAACAGAAAGAAAAATAAATATATTTATATTTTATCTTTAATCATAACAGCCTTCCTTGCTGAAATGTTGTATTAAGTAGATCTGACCAACTTGTCCTAGTTTGTCTGGAACTTTCCCTGTTTCAGACTGTAAGTAACAGGTCCTAGGGAACCCTTCAGTCCTAGACAAACCAGGATGGTTGATCACTTCACTTGTATAGTGACCCTAGTGTTCCACTGAATATCTTTATTGAGTTTGTGTATGTAAATTTGAGGGTAGATGTTGTAAATAGAGAACAAGTATAGCATTCCAACTGAGGTTGAAGTTGTAGTCTCAGAAAACAAAAATTCTCTGAATGTTCACGAGACTTTAATACAGAGATTGAATACCGATCGCCTATGGAACTAATCTAGAGTCTATCTGGTCTATCTATGCATGTTTGTTTGTTTTTTTTAATTGATTTTTCAGCTTCTCATTAAAAAAAAATCAATTCTGGGAATACTGGACTTGCATTCCTGCATGGAAACAATCATCCACCTCTTTTATATGGAGCAGTTTGGAGCTCTTGCACTCCCTTTAACCTCGGTCACCACCACTTCTCTAATACTGAAGCTGATTTCAGTTGCCACTTGCACTTGTTTCTCCTAGAATAAAAATTGTTTCTCAATTCTAATAGCTCCACTGAGTGTGGGAAAAAGAAGCTTGATTCAGGAGCAGTGGAAGAGGCCATCTTTCTTTGTTTAAGTGAAAAATATTCTTCCATGTGTAATGTACCAATAAAAAATGTCTGCTATGTAAAAACTACAACTTAAGAGGCCATTATGAAATAAATCATAGTAAGAGTCATGGCTGGTATATGAAAATGAGGGATTAAAAATTTAAACTGAAAAAGGACTGAGATTTCAATGAGAAATTGCTTTTGAATATAAATAAAATATGTGCTGTTACTATAAAAGAAGTTATATTTTAATTGAAAAAAATTGGCCAGGTATCAAAATATTTTACAGAGACAAGTTTAGAAAGACGCATTCATAGAATGCAGCAGAAATTAAGTGTTCTACACTGACACAAGCAGTGGTAAATTTAAGTCTTACTGGAAATACTGTTGACCAGAATATTGAAAATATGTCTGAGCACTTACAGAAAAGTTATATGAAAAAGTTAAATCATTTAAATCATCACCTAGTTAGCTATATTTAATTTGTGGTATTGACAAGAATTTTTATGTGGCAGGAGATAAGAGACTGATTGGAATTTAGGAAATGACTTTTTTTTCAGTAAAAAAGTTTTGCAAAATGTCTTTTAGTTGGCCAAAATTAATAAGTATTACTCCGACCCTGCAATGGACAGTGTCAATGTAAAAATTTAAATTCATGGAGGCAACATTTTTCAAGAGGCCCAGAATTTAGAGTTTAAGGCTGACATCACTGACCAGCAATTGCTTTGTGCCAAAGAATTTTAACTTGAATATGCCATGAATAGATAATCCAGGGCTTTACTCCATGAATTATGTGTATAATATGTTAGTCTGTTGTAGTAGATGGACTTTACTGCATGCTAAAAGATATTTTTGGACACTTTTGAGTCAGACAGACTAAAAAGTGTTCAAAAACTCTTAGTCAGAGGAGAGCTCTGGATCAAAGTCTTGGCCTTTTTGGTTGATATCAGAACCTATCAACTTTGAACATTTATCTGCAAGGGCAGTCACAAACAACTACACATGTATGATTTGGTTTATTCATTTCAAGTGAGATTATGTCTTTGAGATACTAATTTGGAAAGGAATAATCACGCTTATTTCCCTACATGGAGTCATTTTCCTGAATTGAAAGTAATAGCCTGAAGATGCTCCCCAAACTGTGTTGTTGAAAACAGAATTTCAAAAAGGTTCTCTTATTTAAACTTTATAATAATGATGAACAGTAATTGAGTTTACCTTTCTAGCTAGATATTGATAATATGAAGGGCTATAAATTGAAGTTTTTAAACTGCCAAACAATAAATGACTGAAAACTAAATACAATGATATAGGAATGCCAGATTTGAACACATATCTTTACAAAATATCCATATGTAAAGAGAGTCTATTGGGCGGGCCATCGTGGCTCAGCAGTCAGGAATGCTTGCCTGC
>PVIY010042709.1:0-20792 GCA_004026745.1 Myrmecophaga tridactyla | reverse complement strand
ATAAAGGGAATATATGAAAAACCCACAGTTAATATCATCCTTAATGGGGGAAAACTGAAAACTTTCCCCCTAAGATCAGGAACAAGACAAGGATATCCACTATCACCACTGTTATTCAACATTGTTTTGGAAGTTCTAGCCAGAGCAATTACACAAGAAAAAGAAATAAAAAGCATCAAAATTGGAAAGGAAGAAGTAAAACTATCACTGTTTGCAGATGATATGATACTATATGTTGAAAACCCTGAAAAATCCACAGCAAAACTACTAGAGCTAGTAAACGAGTACAGCAAAGTGGTAGGTTACAAGATCAACATTCAAAAATCGGTAGTGTTTCTATACACTAGTAATGAACAATCTGAGGGGGAAATCAAGAAAGGAATTCCATTTACAATTGCAACTAAAAGAATAAAATACTTAGGAATAAATTTACCTAAAGATACAAAAGACCTATACAAAGAAAACTACAGGAAACTGTTAAAAGAAATCACAGAAGACCTAAATAGATGGAAGGGCATACTGTGTTCATGGACTGGAAGACTAAATATAGTTAAGATGTCAATTCTACCTAAATTGATTTACAGATTCAACGTGATGCCAATCAAAATCCCAACAACTTACTTTTCAGAAATAGAAAAACGAATAAGCAAATTTATCTGGAAAGACAGGGTGCTCTAAATTGCTAAAAGTATCTTGAAGAAAAAAACGAAGCTGGAGGTCTCAGGCTGCCTTACTTTAAGGCATATTATGAAGCCACAGTGGTTAAAACAGCATGGTACTGGCATAAAGATAGATATGTTGACCAATGGAATTGAATAAAGTGCTCAGATATAGACCCTCTCATCTAAGGACATTTGATCTTTGATAAGGCAGTCACACCAACTCACCTGGGACAGAACAGTCTCTTCAATAAATGGTGCCTAGAGAACTGGATATCCATATGCAAAAGAATGAAAGAGGACCCGTATCTCACACCCTATACAAAAGTTAACTCAAAATGGATCAAAGATCTAAACATTAGGTCTAAGACCATAAAACAGTTAGAGGAAAATGCAGGGAAATATCTTATAAATCTTATAATTGGAGGTGGTTTTATAGACCTTATACCTAAAACAAGAGCACTGAAGAAAGAATCAATGGGAACTCCTCAAAATTAAACACTTTTGTGCACCAAAGAACTTCATCAAGAAAGTAAAAAGACAGCCTACACAATGGGAGACAATATTTGGAAACGACATACCATATAAAGGTCTAGTATCCAGAATTTATAAAGAGATTGTTCAACTCAACAACAAAGTGACAGCCAATCCAATTACAAAATGGTCAAAAGACTTGAACAGACACTTCTCAGAAGAGGAAATAGAAATGGCCAAAAGGCACATGAAGAGATGCACAACGTCCCTGGCCATTAGAGAAATGCAAATCAAAACCACAATGAGATATCATCTCACACCCACCAGAATGGCCATTATCAACCAAACAGAAAATAACAAGTGCTGGAGAGGATGTGGAGAAAGAGGCACACTTATCCACTGTTGGTGGGAATGTTAAATGGTGCAACCACTGTGAAAGGCAGTTTGGCGGTTCCTCAAAAAGCTGAATATAGAATTGCCATATGACCCAGCAATACCATTACTAGGTATCTACTCAGAGGACATAAGGGCAATGACACAAACGGACATTTGCACACCAATGTTTATAGCAGCATTATTTACAATTGCAAGGAGATGGAAACAGCCAAAATGTCCATCAACAGATGAGTGGCCAAACAAACTGTGGTATATACATACGATGGAATATTATGCAGCTTTAAGACAGAATAAACTTATGAAGTATGTAATAAATGGATGGACCTTGAGAACATTATGCTGAGTGAGACTAGCTAAAAACTAAAGGAGAAATACTGTATGGTCTCCCTGATATGAACTGACACTAGTGAATAAACTTGGAATATTTTGTTGGTAACAGAGACCATCAGGAGATAGAAATAGGGTAAGATATTGGTTAATTGGAGCTGAAGGGATACAGACTGTGCAACAGGACTGGATACAAAAAAACTCAGAAATCGGCAGCACAATACTACCTAACTGTAATGCAAATATGTTAAAATACTGAGTGACGCTGCATGTGAGAATGATAGAGGGAGGAGGGCTGGGGACATAAATGGAATCAGAAAGAAAGATAGATGTTAAAGATTGAGATGGTATAATCTAGGAATGCCTAAAGTGTATAATAGTGAAATGTACAAGGTACAATTTTAAAAATGTTTTTGCATGAGGAAGAACAAAGGAATGTCGTTATTGCAGGGTGCTGAAAATAGATGGTAATTAATATTTTAAAATGTCACCTTATGTGTGAGACTAAAGCAAAAAATGTTTATTTGTTACAAAATTTATATTTTGACTAGTGCATTTCCTAATATAACTTATGTAGATAGTTTGATTGAACGCCATAAGTACTTGGAATCTCAGGTAGGACATGAGATTTTGTTAGTTTGTCCAGAGTGATGCCCTGATGAATCCCAGAGTGATTCGATCAGTGAGTGGAAAAGTATTTGCAAAGCCCCCTTCAGGGAATGGTGAGAACGGGGAGAAATTCAACTTCCCCAAGTTGAATTCTTGATATTCTCACAAGCAGTGTGGACAAACAAAGCTATAGGCTGAGCACCCAGTGTTGGGGGTTGATCATATGAGACTTAACCCCATAAAGAATAGGTCAAGTCTACTTAAAACTAAGCCTAACAGTCACCCCCGTGAGAGCCTCTTTTGTTGCTCAGATGTGACCTCTCTCTCCAGCCAATAGAACGAGCAGTCTCACCACACTACCCCTCTCTATGTGAAACATTACTCCCAGGGGTGTGGACCTTCCTGGCAACGTGGGGCAGAGATCTTGGAATGAGCTGAGACTCAGCATCAAGGGATTGAGAAAACCTTCTTGACCAAAAGTGGAAAGAGGGAAATGAGACAAAGTGTCAATGGCTGAGAGATTCCAAACAGAGTCAAGAGGTTATCCTGGAGGTTATTCTTATGCATCAAGTAGATATCATCTTGTTATTTGAGATGTAATGGAGAGGCTGGAGGGAACTGCCTGCAAATGTAGAGCTGTGTTCCAGTAGCCATGTTTCTTGAGGATGATTGAATAATGATACAGCGGTCACAATGTTACTGTGTGATTATGAAAACCTTGTGTCTGATGCTCCTTTTATCTACCTTGTCAACAAAGGATTAGAACATATGGAATAAAAATAAAAGGGTGAACAGATGCTAAAATAAATTTAGTTTGAAAGGCTAGTGATCAATGAAAAAAATATTTCTGTCATTTGTTGCTCTCTATATTCTTAGTCCATCACTTTCTTGCCTAGAGAAAAGTAATTTTTGCAAACATTTTCTGTCTCTCTTGAATAAAAATAGAGAATCTAGAATATAGATGGATCTAGAATCCTAATGGTTGACATTTATAAATGACACAACATTCATTTTAGTTCACACAAATAATTTAAACTACACAGACTCAGTGGAAAATCCAAGGGAGGCAAAGGCTTTCTTTGACTGAGGAAAACAAAGCATTAATAGAGAAACTCTGACAGATAGATTAAGAGTTGGTGATGGAAAACTCTTCCTGAATTTGGCAGATATAATATTAACTGGGTAAAATAACAAGTATCATATGAAAGTAAAACCGGCCAGACCAGGGAACTGACCAGAAAATATAAATAATAGCACAATGAGAATTTGGAAAGAGAAAAATATACATTTTCAAAAACAATACCCAGCTTAGATTCTAAGAAAAAAAATAATCTGAAGTCAATGTAAGGTCCTGAAACTCCCCCAGAAAAGATTTGTCTGTATAAAAGAAAAGAACTTCTATCTAAGGGCAGGTCTACCAGAGACCACGAGAGGAGCATGGAACATATTCACCCATACAGACTTCAGAGAGAATATGGTCTTTCTGACACCTTGAGTTTGGACTCTTAGCCAACAGAATGATAAGAAAATAAATTATGGTTGACTTAAGCCACCCACTTGTGGTAACTTTTTACAACAGTGCTAGCAAACTAAGACAGAGTCCAATGAGTATGAGAAGCAAACATGAAAGTTATGTGATACTCTGCACTCGAAACTGAAGTAGAAGAGATTCCAAGAGATAGTGGGTGCTAAGACAAAACAGACAAAAGCAGTTAAATTTCTGAAATTTATGTAGAAGAGGAAAGGCTATACTTGGTTCTAGCCTATGAATGATAAGCAATTGTTAACATTTATTCGAGAGAGACCCTTTCTTTTTAAGAACGTAGACCATTATGTAAGGTCTCATGATGAATAATTACACATTTATTCCATAAGTCATCAACTACACTGTTAAATGGTTTGGGCAGTTCCTAAACAGAGAACAGAGGAAGGAAGGAAATATAGATCAAGCCTGACATTATTGGTACTTCATTAATCCATTTATTTATTACACGCAGTTAAAAGCATTTACCAAGAACATACTGTAGAGCAGCTGGAATCCAGTAAACGAGGCAGACACTATGTCACACACTTGAGCTCCTCCAAAAATAAAGATCCAGAAAAGAAGTTGATAAAGATTTATGATGCATTAACAAACTTTAAAACCAGCTAGGAGCATGATACAAACAACCATAAAGGCAGAGGGAGATGGAGGAAGGATGAATACTGAGAAAATATCAATGAAACAAAGGCTTAAAACTCAACCACTGTGATAGGTAGGTTCTGGTGTCAACTTGAATGAGTGATGATGCCCAGTGGACTGGTCAGGCAAGCACTGGTCTGACCATTGCTACAATGATATTTCATGGCTGGTTGAGAAACCAAATGTCTGGTGTATTAAATCATCAGCCAGTTGATTGCATCTGCAGCTGATTACATCTGGGATCAACTAAGGCATGCCTTCCACATTGAAGTAATCCAATCAATTGAGGCTTTTTAAGGAAGAGAAACTTTTTCACTGCTTCTTCAGCCAGTGAACCTCTCATGTGGAGTTCAGCCAGACCCTTCATTGGAGTTGCCAGAATCATAGTGTGCCCAATGGATTTTGGACTCTTCCATTCCCATGCTTGCATGAGACACCCTTATAAATCTCCTATTTTCACTTTTCTCCTGTTGGTTCTGTTTCTCTAAAGAACCCTGAGTAATACAACCATCATTAGGAAACCCTTCTAATATGGAAAAACATTTTAAACATCCTGTAGTCTTTTGGCACAGATACTGTGGATTATGTCTTTCAACTTCCGTTGCAGTTTTCTTCTAATTAGAGTTGATAGAAAGCTCAAAACTGTATTTCCCAGATTCCCTTGTACCTACAGTTCTAGATGCTATCAGATTTGCTCATGGAAAATTTGGAAAGTAGAAATGGGTGAAAAACTTTCCACTTTCTGGCAAGTCAGGCCATACAAATACGAATGGCTGGATGTGGTTGCCATGGCAAGACATGGGATTCCAATGTCCAATCACTGACTTTAGCATATGAGAGGCCACTGTGGTGGCAGTAATTCCCCAAGCAGTGGCAGCAGCTTCCTGAACTCTAGATCCCACCATTTGTAGTCTGTACATGATGTCTATTCTTCCATCCCCTCCACAATTATATCAAATTGTCCTTCTTAAAGCTCTTTGTGCTTGTAATCCTTACGTGGTTTCTTTTCCTTGAATTAAAATTTGATAGCCACATCCATTATGCCAAATTTCCTGTCACTTTCAGCTCTTAGATGACCAAGAAAGGTTCCAGAAAACAAAAAGCAAGAGGGAAAAAAGCATCAGAACTCCAGTGGTCTCTGCATTAATGGTGGTAGGGATTACAGAGGCTTGAATTAGAAATGCAAGGCACCAAAATTTTATAATTCCATTATACCTAGTACTCAGTCTTACCATAGTAGATATTTAGTAAGTATCACATAAATGAAAACACATCATGGATAGTATCCATATTACACAAATACCAAACTGAAATGGCTGCATCAAATTCACCCAAAAACTTTTTGAAAGAATAGATCTCAGATACAAATTTCTGGAGACTTGCATTCAGAGTATATAAAATGTGGAATTTTAAAAGTCTCCTCAGGGGATTGTGATATTGCCCCAGTTTGTGAAGCCACTAATTCAATATATTTGGCATGAAGGGACTAAAGAAGACACTCCCTAATCAGAGTAGGGTGGCACCTATTTAAATTGGAAATGTTATAAACCTCTTTGTATCTGGGTGTTGGTTAATTCCCTCTGTAGTTGGCTTCCTAATTGCTGTATGATTAATCCTGCCGCCAGGACAGGTGAATGTTCCCACCAATGCGGAAGCATGGAGGTGAGGAAAATAACTTGCTTATCATTAGATTCCCAACATCTAGAACATTCATAGCACATTGGAGTTGCTCAATAAATATTTGTTGAATAAATAGACAACTTGAAAAAATAAATATATGAAAACAAAAAGAAGGCCCTAAATCTAGATAAAGCACTTGCATATGAGTTATAGTAAGTTGAAGCCCAGGCCAGCTGTTCTTGAGTTGAAAAGTATAGTAACAGCCACAGGGCCATAATGACATCACAATAATGTCATTGGAAATAAGCACACAAAATGAAAAATTTAAATTAAATGTCTGTCATTTTTTGTGCAGAATAGTAGAACAAAAGAACATGTGGAACACACTTGAGTAGAATCATTTTCTCAGATACCTAGTATCTTGACGTTATCAGTGTTCCATTCTCATTTTATGTAAATATGTGAGACCCCCTCAATAGCTTGAGTTAGCAGGGATTTCACTCCGAAGCCTATCGCACTTTGTCTTTTTGTTTTTTGTTATTATTGATGTTGTTTGGCTTTGTTTTGTTTTTTTTTGAGATCAAATGTGTGTGTTTGTCACAAAGAACACATAGAAGTATCTAGTGGGACAGGGGAACTATCTACATTAAAGAAGATAAGTGGAGGAGTGTCATTTAACCCAGAGGAGCAGTGGCCACTTGTGGCAAAGAATGCATGAGTCACATTTCCATTTTTCCTCACCAGGCTGGTCACACATTGTATTGATTAATTTGCAATAATTTAGATGATTCCCTATGTAGGTAACCGATTTGGGAGGTTAAGAAAAAGATCATCAGACAACTGCCAAAGATATCGAGTCTAAGAAGCAGAAGATAATGGTTACCCACCACCATAATTAAAGGGGAGGTTGCTCGAGTGGGAGTGAAAATGATAGTTTCTAAGAAATAATATCTATGGGGGAATGGAAGAGAGTGCAATGACACCGATCTTTAATTTACATTATGCTACAATGGTGTTCCTAAACATATTACCATTAAATTCACTGGTCTAGACCCTCCAAACACCAAATGAGTGTAATAATGGACTGGTACAAATTTAGTCAAAATGTAGCACCACTCTCAGGTGCTATGCCAGAGGTGGTATTGATATGAGAACAAACACAGCCTCTGTCAATATGCACTTACACTGATTTGGGAATGCATTCTTTTCAACACTTATCTGGAAGGAACATTGGAAACAAGCAAGGCACATTCTCTTGGTATAGACATGTGTATAAATTACAAATGCTTTCCTGTAATTCTCCTCAGTCATAGTATAACCTGCAACATCCTGACCATATGGAGACTTATAGAACATTGCTCTGAGCTACTATAATGATCATACCTTTTTCATCTGGGGAGCAAGGAGTGGTGAGTACTTTGGACAATCAATTTAGATTCATGAGTACCTGTTGGTGGGAGACAAACCTCCAAAAATTCAGAGCTTGTTACAATGGTGAGGTTTTATGGATTTAGAGTTTTGGAGCATGCAATGACTGGTTTCCAGGACAGCACAGGTACATAGAAGACCTTACAATTCCTAGCACTAAGAAAGGAATAATGCTTGGTGACCCTCTTTGAATTTCAGAGGCAGCATATGCCACATTTGAGAATGCTGCTCCAATCCATTTGTGTTAGTTTGCAAGCTACTGGAATGGAATATACCAGAACTGGAATGGCTTTTTAAAAAGGGGAATTTAAATAAGTTACAATTTTACAGTTCTAAGCCTATGGAAATATCCAAACTAAGGCATCCAGAGAAAGATACCTTAATTCAAGAAAAGCTGATGCATCAGGAAACACCTCTATCAGTTGGGAAAGCATGTGGCTGGCATCTGCTGATCCCTTGCTCCTGAGCTCCATGTTCTCAGCCTGTTCCTTTAGTGGTTACTCACTTTATTTCTCCAGGACTGGATTTCATCTCTTGACTTCCCTTGGCTGTCTCCAGTTTCTAGCTCACTTAACATCTCATGGTGCCATCACTAGGCTCCAAGCATCTTCAAACATCTGTGTCAGTTCTCTACTTCTCTGCATCTGTGTCAGATTTGCTGTGAAGTTTCTATATTCTCAGTGGCTTCTGCCATTTTTTGTAGGCAGTCTGCTCTGGAGTTTCTGTTGGTTCTGTCATTTCTATCATTTCTGTCAGCTCTGACTCTCTCTAAAATGCTTCCTCTTTTAAAGGATTCCAGTAAATTAATCAAGACCCACCTTGAATGTGTGGAGTCACATCTCCATCTAATCCAAGGTTAATACCCACAGTTGGGTGTGTCACATCTCCATGGAGATAATCTAATAAAAATATTCCCACCTGCATTATTGAATCAGGATTAAAAGAAAAGGCTGCCTCCCCAAGATGGAATCAGCATTAAAACATGGCTTTTCTAGGGTATATAATATTTTCAAACCAGCACACCATTTATTAGATAACTTGAAAGGTGGGGACCAGAAGAAATGACGGTTCTGAGGAAAGTTTGGTACCTTGGCCTTAAAGTTCACCAAACCCCATGGTGTGAGAGGTGTCCGTGGTAGAAAAACATCAAGTTGAGTCTTTGGCATGCCTGAATAGGAGAGTTTTCATGAAGACCTCTAGGGTCTAGGGTAGAAGTTGGCAAACATTTTTTTCCCTATAATAGGTCTAATAGATTAGGAATTTAAAGGTCAGGAGCAAATTTTCAAACTCTAGTTTCATACCTCCATGTAGGATAAGATTTCTTAAAGACACCTTAAAGCTAAGCATAAAAAAAGAATATGTTCAAGTGCATTAAAATTAAGAATTTCTATTCATCAAGAGACACCTGAAAAGTACACTGAATGAAGCTGAAATGTGAATATGATTGAGGGAGAAGGACTGGGAGCTTATAATGAAACCAGAAGATACAGACTGAGGTGGTATAATTTAGGAATGCCTAGAATGAACAATGATGGTGATTAAATTACAAATAAAAAATGTTTTGTGAGAGGGAAACAAATGAATGTCAACATTGCAGGGTGTTGAAAACAGCTACTATATGGGGAAAAAGTACAATCGACACAAATGAGGCTCTATAGTCAATAGTGACATTTTAACACGCTTCCACTGAATGCAGCAAAGTCATTAAAAAATCAATGTCATGGGGACATGGGGAAGGAGTATGGATTCTTTGTGGAAGAAAAGAAAATGTCTTCAGATAGGTTATGGTGGTGAAGGTAGGATTCACTTAGGTAGGATTGCATGATGTGCGAATAAAACTTTAAAAATGGAAAAGAAAAGATACTGAAATGCTTTTAACTAATATAGATTCATAACAATAGATTAAAAAAACACAATAAAAATGTACAACAGAAACAGTGCAGACATTTTGAAGAAGGAAAAACACATAAGGCTAATAAATACATGAAGAGTGCTCAACATTTCTATTATGAAAGAAATGCAAGTTAATATAAAAATAAGATTCTAATTCATACCTGTTTGATTGACCAAAATCTGGATTCTGACAAAACTAAAAGACTTTTCTTCTATTATACATGGAGTCCTGAGGCAGAAAAGTAGAGAGTTATCACAGGATCTGGACACTAGTTGCACATACAGAGCTGTCTGCCATCAATGAACTGAAACCAAATGGGTGAGGAGAAGTGGTACAAGATTCAGAGATTTCTGTTACACCATATAACACAGTTCTAGCCAATGAGATGTAAGAAAAAATCTGCTAAAGAACCTGAAGAAAGATTTTATTTTCCTGATCAAAGATCATATATGTGGTGGTTTCCTTGCCCTCTTTGCTGACTTCTTCCTGCCTTGAAAGGGGATGCAATGTCAAGAGCTATAATAGACATGTTAAACTATGAAGCAACCAGCACATGGGAAAGACTAAGCAAATCACAAGTGCTGGTCTTGGTTTTGACAACTACTGCTATGAAATAAAAGTAAGTCCCTCTTTTCATATGCCCATGTAAGTTGAATTTCCTATTACTATTAGTTGAGCACATTTCTAAGACACCTGCCATGCAATAATTAATGGTGTATATTAAGTCATCAGTCTTCTAACAGTACACTCTTTCACGTGTATGCTTCTTAATCAAAAAGTCTAGCTTTCAACTCCCCCTTTTGGTCAAGAAATGAGAAAATGAAATTTCAGTGGCTAAGAAATCTCAAACAGAATCAAGAGGTTATCCTGGAGGTTATTCGTATGGATTGTGTAACTATTTCTTTTTAGTTTATGGTATGTTGGAGTGGTTAGAGGGAAGTACCTGAAACTGTTGAGTTGTGTTGCAATAGCGTTGATTCTGGAAGTTGTTTATATAGTGATATATAATTGTCTTCAAGACTTGTGATAAAAACTTGTGTCTGATGTTCCTTCTATCCAGATGAGTAAAAAAAAAGAATATGGATAAAAATAAATTAATAAAAAGGGAGATAAAGTGTAAAAAATTGAGTAGATTGAAACACTAGTGGTCAATGAAAGGGAGGGGTAAGGGGTATGTTATGTATGAGCTTTTTCTTTTTTCTCTTTGTTTTTCTGGAGTGAGCTATTGATGTATACCATGTATGGACTGTAGGTGTGTGATGATTTCTCAATAAAAATATTTTTTAATAAAAGTCTAGCTTTCTCCTTAGGCTAATTAAAGATTTAACTCTAGCAGCTTTATATCCAAAGCCTCTCTCTCTATAGATTGTAACTTGAAATATGCTGATGTTCTGAAGCACTCCCAGAAAAAAATATATCTTTACCTAGGACTGATTTAAAGGAAAAACAAATATTTATACTATAAATTTTAGAAATAAAGAAAGGGTAAAGAGAAAATGGTGCCTTAAAAAATGAACAATGGTTAAACTGATAATATAAAATATGCTCAAATAGAAAGCACTCCATATGTCACGCTAGAGTCTATTATACTCTTAAATTTCCCCATATTATTCCAAGAGAAGATGACTTGTATTTCTTATATTTATTCTTTTCAGAAAACCACATTTTTTTGCTGCTTTTGGTGGCAGGGATTATTATCTAGACATAAACACAGGTTCCTAGACATATAAAAAAGGATATTCCATCTCATTTATTACAAGAAAGAAAGCACTTGTTTTATAACAGGGAAACTCTAAAAATTAACAAAAAATTAAAAAGGCAAGTCCCTAAGGGCAGTTACAGGAAAATGAATTGTGCCCCCTCTGGAACGCTTTACTTTTCTACAGCAGAAAATAACAATGAGGCTGTTTTTTTCCAATTCCCTGTCATCCCAGAACACTCAGATTCTCAAGGGAGGAAGCACTGATCTCGTAGGCTCCAACTATAAGCCCCCTGAAGGGAAAGAAACACAGAATAGGCTTTAGGGGGCATTTCCAGTGTAAGGAAAACAAAGCCATTTTTCAGAGTTGCTGCTTACCTACAGTGTGTGTGGGAAGGGGCAAAATGAAAGGATCAGAACCAAAATTCCAGCACGTTTCTCCCCAAATCAGGAAGAATCATTTCATTGCTGGTGACATAATGGAAATGGAGTAAGGAAACTGAGTGGGGCTCAGCATTCCTGGAAAAGGATATGGATGAATAAGTAATTGAATCATTGAATGAATGAATGAGTGAATGAATGAATGAATGAATGAGTGAATGAATAGTATATGCCCAGAATGTATTCTTTGCCTCTGTCATTATGGCTATTTGTTGAGCACCCATTCTGTCCCTAGCCCTGTGCTGGGAAGTTTACATAAATCAGATCGTTTGAACTTTGCATCACTGCAAAACAGGCTTCACTTTTTTCTCTTCCTGTTCTCTTTTAAAACAATTAAAACATTGTTAAGAAAAAAGTGCAGAAGTGTATGTCTAAAAATTTCTCTCTCTCCCCAATCCCATGTCAAAGGGTAACCATTAAGATGTTTAATATGTATTCTTCCTGACCTTTTTTCATGGATAAATAAAGAGAATAAGAGTATAAGTAAGAGCATGAGAAAGTGTATTTATGCTTTTTTTGGTGCTCCTTCTATCCAGATGAGTAAAAAAAAAGAATATGGATAAAAATAAATAAGAAGGTTAACCACTAGATATTATTCTGCACTTTGATTTTCTCATTTGATGTATGATGTATTAGCTCTTGAAAACTGCCAAAATACCAGTAATGGGATGCATTTTTTTTAACATGGGCAGGCCCTGGGAATCAAACTCAGATCTGAGGCATGCCAGGCAAGAATTCTGCCACTGACCCACTGCCGCACTGCCCTGGGATGCCTTTTAACCATGGGAATTTATTAGATTACACATTTACAGTTCTAAGGCCATGAAAATGTCCAAATAAAGGCATCATCAAGACAATACTTGGACATGGTGGTGTCTGCTGGCCTCTCCCTTCTCTTCCAGATGTCATTACTTACAAACTCTGGCTTCAGTGGCTTCACCTCTATTTTTGTGGCTTTTTCAGCTTTTGTGTCTCATTCTTTTAGCTTCTGTATGTTTCTCTCTGAATTTCATCCTCTTATAAAGGACTCCAGTAAGAGGATTAAGAACTACACTGAATGTGGGTCACATCTTAACTTAAGATCCTACTCACCAAAGATCCTACTTATAATGGGCCCACACCTACAGGAATGGATTAATTTTAAGAACATAAATTTCTGGGGTCCATAAAGCATCAAAAACATCACATATCATCTGAACAGCTTTCCATAACAGTACAGATCAATCTCATTATTTTTAAACTGCATATTGATCTATAATACTAATCTACTGATTTATTTAACACTATTTCCCAACTTGTACTATTATAAAGTGTTGCAATGAACATGATTTCTTTTTTTAATATTTTGAGATTTTTAAAAAATAAAAATTGGCTCACACAACTGTGGGATTAGGCAAGCCCAATTTCCACAGGGCAGGTTGCAAGTCTGATGAAAGTTTTGATAAATTCCCCAGGAGAAACTAGTGGGCTGAAGTTGAGATGGAAATTCTCCCATCTGATTGCTGAAATCATCATTTCTTCTTTGGGGTCTTCTACTGATTGGATGAATCTTCTCTCATTGATGAAAGCAATTTCCTAGTCGATAGTAGATGTAACCAGCTATAGATACAATAACTTACTGATGATTTAAATTCATGCAATATCATCACAGTATCAGCCAGTGCTTGCTTGAACAAACAATTGGATGCCATAACCTAGTTAAATTGACATGAACTTAATTCGCACGTTCCCTTAACCATTATGGGTCTGACTTTGCTCGCTAGTAAAGTAACATTTTATACATAATGTTTAGGTATATTTTAGCTTTAAAACATCTGTAATTCATATTATATTTTGAAAGAGCATAAAGGATTCTTTAGATCTCAAGCCAAATTTAGAATGTAAGGAGTACACTAGATGCAATTCTAGGAGATATGGGGTCCCAAGTCCTTTTCTCCCCATGTATTTGTGTGTGTGTGTGTGTGTGTGTGTGTGTGAAAAATAACATATATACAAAAAAGCAATAAATTTCAAAGCATGGAACATGATTACCTTTTAAGTAAGTCTGTGATCCCCATTTTACAGAGGAACAAACTGATGCTGAAGGTATTTATAACTTTTTCTAAGGAATAAGTTTTTAAGGAGTGGTGGGAACAGATTTCAAACCCAGGTCTACCTGTTGCTTTTCCACTGCACGATGCTGAATGCAAATGAAGCTTCAGAAACCCTGGAACTTAATACTGGCTAATCATGTTCAAAATCTCGGGTTGGGTGGGCCACAGTGGCTCAGCAGGCTGACTTCTAACCTGCCATGCCAGAGACCTGGGTTTGGTTCCCAGTGCTGGCACCATGCCAAAAAAAAAGCACACTCAGGTACTTGGCCATTGTCTTCATAGTAGTCATTGTATTAGCAAACATGATCATCATAGATGAAATAGAGAATTTCATACCGAGTCAAACCACCCTAAATATACAGATTCTGTGTATTTGTGTGTTGTGCAAACTTCCTTAGCTCTTGAGAAGTGTGCCCATGATGTCACATCATTTTATTTGAATTCAGAATGATTAAAGTCAAATTGATATGGCAAATACCATCACCCTATCAAGATTCTAATGCAAGTAGATGTGTGTTTATTCTATCACCCTATCAAGATTCTAATGTAAGTAGACCCCTGATTATTCTAACCTCCTCTGATAAGTGCTTTAACCTCTGGATGGAAAGTTCCTTGAAAAGACTATAGTTCATCTATTGTCCAGCAAATTTACCTAAGGAAGAAAATTGCTCCTCAGCTCTACAGAGTATCCCACTATCCTTATTTCTCCAGACATCTGAAAGAAGCAAAGAAGCCCATATCAACAACAGGCTTGGAATGCTACACTTCACACCAGTCAAGGCATATTATCCAAAACTGACTATCTCACCTAGACAGATACAACTCTGCCTGGCATTATTGGCATCAGAGTAAAAGAGCCCTCTACTGATGTTTTGGAACAGTGTTCTCTCTATGAACAACTTCTTTTATTTTACAATATTGAAGATGTATTAAAAAACACTCATGTAGTCATCACATAATTTCAGCAACTTGCTTTTTTCCATTCAACATTGTTTGAGAGATTTATCCATGCAGATTTTGTAGCATGAGTTCACTGTTTGTCTGACTTATTTAACACTTTGTATTTTTTTCTGTGACTAATAATGATGCTAGTTATTCCTGTGTGTGTATATCTACATCTCTATCTATATAAATATATATAGATATATTATATATATGCTTATATATACACATGTAT
Source organism: Myrmecophaga tridactyla (assembly GCA_004026745.1). NCBI lineage: Eukaryota > Metazoa > Chordata > Mammalia > Pilosa > Myrmecophagidae > Myrmecophaga > Myrmecophaga tridactyla. Next base: position 5,793 of record PVIY010042709.1, on the reverse strand, counting down.
GCATACATATACAGAAACATGTGCATGTGTGTGCATGCTAGTGTATGTGTGTCAGTTTGTGTGGTCAAGAATGTCTCTAGAATACATACTATAATGTAATTAGTAGACCATACGGAGGTATATCTTTAATTTACTAAATATTTCTAAAATTGTCCCCAATATGATTGTGCTTATTTACATTCCCATCAGGAAAATATGAGTTCCCATGGCTCCACATTCTCAACAAAATTCCTTTTTTCAGATTGATGAGTGCAAAATTGTGTTGCAATGAAGTATTAATATACAATTAACCGACTACTGGTGAGTTGTATACCTTTTCATACTCCTACTGCAATTTAGAATTTCTTTCTGTGAATTTCCTATTTATGTCTCTTGTTCATTTTTTATTAGATTGATTTACAAAAATCCCTTTTATATACTAGAAACTCATCTTCTGGTATTCATACACATTGCAAATATGTTGGTCCAGTCAATATTCACTCATTTCTCTTTATAATACTAATATTTTAAATTTAAATGTATTTGAATTTCCAGTGTTTTATGATTTGTGTGCTTTTGTCTTTAAAAAAAAATTTTTTTTGATAGCTGTCATAAAGATATCCTGCAGTTTTTCACTGTCAAGGCCTTACAAATTTGATTCTCTTATTTAGAGCTTTATTATTATTATTATTATTATTATTATTATTATTGCACAGGAAGACTCTGTGGAATGAACCTCATCAGTTTTTAAAATGAGATTTTATGGGTGGGCCATGGTGGTTCAGCAGGCAGAGTTCCAGCCTGCCATGGTGGAAACCATGGTTTGATTCCTGGTGCCTGCCCATGAGATAAAAAAGAGAGATTTTATCCTCCCCCCACCCAGGCATGCTTAGGACTTGAGAGTGACTCTGAACAGTCAGTGGTCAAAATATGTTAGGATGTTTGATGGATGATACATGGTAAATAACTTTGATTATCACCAGCAGGTTCAACCTGGAATTTCTTCTAGTACAGTCACCATTTAATCAATCAACAGGCAAGTAGAACAGTGCCTGTTGCTTGGTAAATTTTCAGGGAACAATTCAAATGTAGTGAGTGCTTCAGCAGACATTAGTGAAATAACTGAATAAATGATTCAGTCCTTAAACGCATGAAACCTAAAGCCTGAAGTCCCAAAGAGGTTCAAAAACTGGGCCATGTTCACTCATTTATAAGCAGTGGAACCAGGAATTGGACCCAGACAGAATAAGAGTTCATGCAATAAATGTCTTTGCCATATACTCCCATCCACAGATATATTCCCCTGGAAAGAAGATCAAGTTATTTCATACTTCATGATAACCACTGGGAGATCACCACTTATAATTTAAGAGAAAATCAAATTCGTCTGTACCATAGGTTTTATATTTTCACTGTCCTTTTGCAAGCCCCACACCATCAATCATTTTTTTGTGTGATGGTCCCCCAAATTTTGCCCTTTTCTATTTCAACACTGACATCAACATGATGTTAGCTGTTCTGTTTGTGGGATTAACTTGTCATTCACTGTGTCTGTTGTTATCTTCTCCTATATATGCATCCTCGCTGCCATCTTTAGATGCCTTCTATTGCAAGGAAGAAAAAAGCTTTCAATATGTGTGCCTCCTGATAGCAGTCACCATTTTCTATGGAACCCTCTCTTACAGGTACTAACAGCTTTGTTCTAATAATTCCCAGAGCAACATGAAAGTTGCCTCCATATTTTATGGTATTGTGATTCTCATGTTGAACCCTCTGATCTATAGCTTGAGAAATAAGGAGGTAAGAGATGTCTTAAAATTGATAGGGAAACAGTACTTCTAAATTGGATCTAAATTATTAAAATTCAGCAAGTCAAAGCAACCCATAGACATGAGTTAATACAATTAAACATTTCTAAAATTAGACTATGTTCTCCTCTTAGATCAGTATTATTTCTTGTGATCATTAGATTTTGGTGTCAACATGGCCAGGTAATGATGCCAAGTTCCCTGGTCAGGCAAGCAATGGCCTGACCATTGATGCAAGGATGTTTCATGGCTGGTTGGTAAACCAGAAGCCTGGTGTATTAAATCATCAATCAGTTGATTGCATCTGTGGTTGAGTAAGTGTGCAATCAATTAAGGTGTGCCTCCCACCAAGGAGATAATCCAATCTATTGAGGGCTATTTAAAGTGACAGAGAAAGACTCTTTCACTGTTTCTTCAACCAGCAAACCTCTCCTGTGAAGTTAATGCAGACCCTTCATCACAGCTGTCAGCTTTCACAGCTTGCCCTAAGGATTTTGGACTCTTTCATTCCCACAGTTACATGAGACACCTTTGTAAGTCTCATATTTACAGATATATACTACTTGTCCTGCTTGTCTAGAGAACACTGACTAATATACATCTTTGAAAAGAAAAGATCTTAGAATAGGGGAAATAAAGTAAATATCTCCCAAAACTAATTTTCTTGAGGATATAGTTGAGAAATATCTGACACTACTTGTGGGGAAAAAGATTTATCAAGATTATCTAATTTAATAAAGCATATATATAAATTTTAAAAAGTATTTAATTTTTCAGATATTTTCAAGTATATTCTGTTTGTATATAAGAAATATCAAAAATTCTGATATGGTGAGTAAAAAAACTTCATTATTTTCCATAAGTTACAAGTTCCTTTAATTATCTACACTGAAGCATTTTTATGTTCTCTTCCAATTTTGCACAAACCTAAATGTAAAATAAATTTATCGCTTTAAAAACGTTTTATAACTTAGACTATTTTTTACATAATATAATCATTTTAACATTTCCTAATTCTTGAAAATTATTATTTCTCTGTTATCCTCTTTAATCTCAATCTATCTCTTTCAATCTTAGGGAAAGGTATGTGGTACAACAATTTTCTACTTCTTTCTTCAATAGAGGTAGAGAATCTAGACTGTAGATGGATCTAAAATCCTAAAAGATGGATGTACTAGTTAGATTCAGTTTTCAACTTAGACAGGTGAAGTCACCTGCTTTTGTTGCTGTGGACATAAGCCAACAGTACATGAACCTCATCTGTTGCTAATTATATCTGCAGTTGGCTAGGAGGTGTGCCTACTGCAATGAATGATGTTTGACTTAATTGGCTGGTGCATAAATGAGAGAGTTCAATGTAGCACAGCCCAAGCAGCTCAGCATACCTCATCTCAGCATTCGCAGCTCAGCCCAGGCCTTTGGAGATGCAGAAAGAAATCAACCCGGGGAAAGTTGTTGGAACCCAGAGCCTGGAGAGAAGGCCGGTGGACATCATCCTGTGTTTTCCCACATAAGAAAGAACCTCAGTGGAAAGTTAGCTTCCTTTCTTCTGAAGAACTAACAAAATAAATCCCCTTTTATTAAAAGCCAATCCATCTCTGGGGTGTTGCATTCCATCAGCTAGCAAACTAGAATAGTGCTCATCCACTTATGAGCTACATAAAATCATTCTAGTTCAGAGGTTTAACCTGCAGAAGCTCAGCGGGAATTCCAATGGAGGCTGAGTCCACTAAATCAGAAAGAAAAAGTGCTGACAGAAAAACCTTGACAAAGAGATTGATGGTAGGCAATAGAAAGGCCCATTTAAAATTATAGATGCTATGCCAACTAGTTGATGGAATAAATTTTCCATCAAAGTAACATCAGTTGGTCTAATGACCTGACAAGTAATACACAAAGAGAATTGGGAAAGAAAAAAGATACATTTTTTCAATATGACATTACACATAAATTCTAAGAGAAGAGAAAAAATAAGCTGAGGTTGATATAGACTCACCACCTAAAAGACACTATATTTTTAAAGGGAAGGACCTTCAAGCTCAAGATGGGCTGAAGTACCTTCCAATCCCACAGCCTCCAGGATCTGCTGGAGGTTCATTAGAAAAGTTGAATGAAGATGGCCAAAGGCCCTTTAGAAAATTGCATTCAGCTTAAGAAAAACTTTTCTGTATGTAAGAGTGTAAATATCCAATGCCAAAATGGGAACGGAATGCAAAGCAAAGAGTCACATACTACTTTGCATTCACTTAATAACACAAAGAAAACCCTAAGAAGAAATGGATTCTCCAACAAACAAGCAAAAGCAGCAACGTCTCTGTGGTTTATGTGAAGGTAGAATCAGTTCTGATAGGTTCTGACTTGAGATTAATTAGCAACCTTTGCATATATTCAAGAGAGTATTCCTTTTTACTACTGTATAGTAGGAATGGTCTGAAGTTGAAAAATTGCACATTATTTGATGAATCATCAGTTACACTTTTAGCTGTTTGCATCCAGAGAAAGGAAGGAAAATAGAAAGCATGATTGAATCATTTATTTATTCCTTCATGTATTTAATTGCATTTGCAAACATTTACTCAGGGCATCCTATAAGGCCACTGAAGACTTATAATTGAAATAGACACTATGTCTAGCAAGACACTAAAGAAACATTTGAGTTCCTGTCCCCCCAAATACTATTTCCTATGAAAGTGGGATTAAGATGCAGTACTCACTCATAGTCTAGAATCACAGCCACCAGCTCGAAAGGTAGGTGGATTGCAAGGCAGAAAGAAAACTGAGAAAATATCCATGCAGAAGAAGCCCAAATTTCAAGCATCAACAGGGAACTCTCCTAAAAAGTAATAACCACTGAAATCATTCTATGGTCTTTGGGGGAGATACTCTCAATAGTCCCTTTCAACTTTTAATCCACCTGTTCTAGTTTGCTAGCTGCTGGAATGCAATATACTGCAAACAGAATGGCTTTTAAAAAGGGAAGTTTAATGAGTTGCTAGTTTACAGTTCTAAGGCTGAGAAAATGTCCCAGTTAAAATAAGTCTATAGAAATGTCCAATCTAAGGCATCCAGGGAAGGATACCTTGATTCAAGAAGGCCAATGAAGTTCAGGGTTTCTCTCTCAAGTGAGAAGGCACATGGCAAACAGAGTCAGGGTTTCTCTCTCCTCTGGAAAGGCATGTGGTGAAAATAGTGTTATCTGCTAGCTTTCTCCCCTGGCTTCCTGTTTCATGAAGCTCCCCAGGAAGCATTTTCCTTTATCTCCAAATGTCACTGACTGGTAGACTCTCTGCTTCTCATGGCTATGTCATTCTCTGCTCTCTCAGAAATCTCTCACTTTCTCCAAAATGTTCCCTCCTTTATAGGATTAGAGTAAACTAATCAAGACCCACTCAAATGGGTGGAGATATATCTCCACTTAATCCAGTTTGACAACCCCTCTTGACTGAATTACATCTCCAGGGACATGACCTGATTATAGTTTCAAACATACAGAACTGAATAAGGATTAGAAGAAACACTGCCTTTACAAAGTGGGATTAAGATTAAAACATGGCTTCTCTAGGGTATATACATCCTTTGAAACCAGCACACCATCCTTATTCTAATTGGAGAGGGTGGAAAGCTCAGAACTACATTTACCAGATGTGTTTACACCTAACATATTAATCAGGCTTACTCATGGTAGATTTTGAAAGTAGAAGTGAGCCAAAGACTGTTTTCTTTCTGGCCAGCAAAGTAGTAGAGATATGAATGTTTAGATGTGGTTGCCATCTCCGGACTAGGGATTACAGGGTCTACTCATGGATTTAAGAAAATGAGAGACAACTTCCTGACCTGTGAATCCCAGTATTCTAGATGTGTTCCTGTCATCTATTCCTTCAAAATCCACAAACATTTTTAATGAAAAATTCCCTTTACTAAATCTTTTTCTGCTTGAAATATCTTGTATGGTTCCCTTTCCCAGAATTCAACTTTAACATATACAAACACCATGTCAAATATCTGG
>PVIY010042708.1:0-20796 GCA_004026745.1 Myrmecophaga tridactyla | reverse complement strand
GCTTGTCTGCCTGTGGGTCCCACCAGCAAAAGATGTCGTGTCTCCTTTAACTTTGGAAGGCTCTCCCTGCTGAGGGCGTGGTGGAGACAGAGGAGAGGTTGTAGGCTGGTTTTAATGGCTTCAATTTGCGAAGCCCTGGGGTCTGAGTTCCTTGAGAGAGGGATTCCACCTAAGTTGGGCTTCACCCCTCCCCTGGGGAAGGCTCATGTGGGAGACAGCCCTGAAAGCAGTCTATGCGTGGGGCAGTTTCCGCCTATGCGTGGGGCAGTTGCAGCCCGAGAAGTCCCTCTGCTGAATCCAGAGGCTGCCAAGTCTCCATAGAAACGGCACGAAAACCCCCGTTTTGTCCCCTTTCCTCTTTTTCGGTTAGCCCAATAAGCGACTTCTGACTTGCCCAGTTTCGCGTGAGCTGGGGGCCTATTTTTAGTAATCAGAATTTGTTTATTAATGCCGCAATTGGCGCTTCATTGGATTCAATCCCCGCTACTGTAAGTCTCTTTCCTTTCCCTCCAAGAAGCTGCCTATGGGGGAGGGGCGCCGGGCGCCGGGCGCAGCAGATTTGGGGAACTCATGGTTCCGGCGAGCTGCCATCGGTCTAGCTGCTCCAGACCTGGGCACGCTGTGTTTCCTGTCACTATCGTGGTTCCGGGAGCTGTTCTGTACTGTTTCTGGTTATCTAGTAGTTGTTCTGGAGGACAAACTAAAACGCACACATTGCTAAGCTGCCATCTTGGCCCCACCTGTTTTATAGGGTCTTGATTGTGCACTGGGTATTCTTTAGGTTCCTGTCTCCTATCCCCCTCTTTGGAGGCCAATAGACACTGCAATCCTGGGAAAATTTTTGGCTGGCAAAGTTAACCCTCTCTGTTCTGCAGCCTGGAGACTGTCCTCACAGCAGCTAAGAAGCCCAAGGATCCATTGGCTCTGCAAATTCAGAGACTGTGGTGAGACATTGATCTACACGAGTGAGTCTGGCACCTACCCCAACCCTGAGGATGGCAAAACCTGGCACTTCTGGCTCTCATCTGATTGACTGTCCTCAGCTAGGGGAGACAAGGAGGCCCTTTCCTCTGGAAAAGTGTGGGAGGGGGCACAAACCATTTTCAGCAGCTACCTGGAGAGGGTGACCCACTGGGTCCCACTGCTTTGAACTTTTCTGCACAGGAGCCTCAGATTCTCGCACCCCCACCGTTTCCACAAACAGAAAATCTGTGGCTGATGATTGAGCTCTACTTGCCACACTTCTGAAGTCATCAACCCTGAGAGTGTCTGGTTCTTGAGAGGCGGGGCTGTAGATGTCTAGGAGAGACTTTAAGCCCCTGTCTCAATGGATGGCCTGTGAAATAGGACAGCAGCAGCCCACAGCCTTGGCTCTTTCTAAATAGTGGCCCACAACATTGCAAGGCCTCTATCACCACTCACTGTAGAGACAGAGGATTCAGAGGGATAAAAAAAATAACTTACCTTTCTTAGACTGTAGGGAATAGGTCACTGATGGGCTTGGGAAGGCTGATAAAGTACAGTCTGAGAGGACACTTTCCTTACCCTTTCCCCAGTGCCCTTTGGTGTGGGTTTGCACCCCCTGCCTGGGATGGGGGCCCTGGTTTGACTGTGAAATACTAATGAACTTAGTGCCAAAGGAAACCTTCAACATAAACCCAATCTACAGCAAAAGTTTATATAGGAGGGAAATCAACTTTCAAAATAATCTTAAGATAATCAAATACCCAGAAACCAGCAAAGATCATAATTTAAAAAATTTACATTAAAAATTACAATTTCAATGTTGAAAGAATGAAATCTTCTCAGTGAAGTTAGGAATAAGGCAAAAATGCACCCTCCCACTACTGTGGTTCAACATTGTATTAGAAGACTCTGTCAGAGCAAATAGACATGAAAAAGAAAAAAAAAAGCATACAAATTGGAAAGGAGAAAATAAAACTAACTCTGTTTGCTGATGTCATGATCCTTTATGTAGAAAATCCCAAAGAAGCTACAAGAAAACTATCTGAACTGATAAACAAATTCAGCAAAGTTGTAGGGAGCCAAACTAACAAACACAAATCAGGTGTTTCTATACACCATCAAAGAATATTCTGAAGTGGAAATTTAAAAAGAAATCCCTCACACAATAGCTCCTCACAGAATAAAACACATAGAAATATATTTAATCAAAGATGTGAAGGACTTATATACACTGAAAATTACAAAACATTGCTGAATGAAATAAAAGAAGGCCTAACTAAATTTCAAGGCATCCTTGTGTTCATGGTTAGGAGACAATGTTATTGAGATGGCAATACTACCCAAAACTATATACAGATTCAATGCAATACCTGCCAAAACCCAACCAGCTTTTTCTGCAGAAATTTGAAAAACAATCCTCAAATGCATATGGAATTGCAAGGAGCTCTGAACAGCCCAATCCATATTACAAATGAATAACAAAGTTGGAAATATCCCACTTCGTGATTTGAAGTCCTTCCAAAGCCGAGTAATCATACCAGTGTGGTGTTAGCATAAAGGTAGAAATATATGCAAAGGGAATAGAATTGAGAATCCAGAAATAAAACCTGCACCTATGGCCATCTGATTTTTGTCAAGGGTTCCAAGACCTTAACTAGTGCTGGGTAAATTGGATATTCACTTGCAACAGAATAAAGTTGCATCCATACCTCACCACTGTATACAAAAATGAACTCTAAATGTATAAAGTACTTAAACATAAGTGCTAAAACCATAAAGTCTTAGAAGAAAATACAAGAGGGAATCTTCATAACCTGAGATTTGATGCTGATTTCTTATATATGAAACCAAAAGTACTTGCAATAAAAGAAAAAAATGATAAAATAGACTTCAACAAAATTAAAACTTTTAATGCATGAAAGGACATTATCAAGACAGTGAAAAGACAACCCCCCCGGGCGGCTGCTGTGGCTCAGCAGGCAGAGCTCCGACCTGCCGTGCTGGAGGTCTGGAGTTCGATCCCTGGTGCCTCCTGCCCATATGCAAAATTAAAAAAAAAAAAAAAAAGACAACCCCCCAAAATGGGGAAAAATAATTGCTAATCACATATCAATAAGCATATAATACACAAAATATATAAAGAACAGCTACAACTCACCAAAAAGACAACCCAATTAAAGAGTGAGGAAAGGACCTGAATAGACAGTTTTCTAAGGAGGATATATAAATGACCAGTAAGTACATGAAAACATGCTCAGTATCATCAGCCATTGGGAACTGAAATTCAGGAGTACAATGAGTTACCACTTCACACCCATTACGGTGGATATAATTTTTAAAACAGAAAAGAAGTGCTGACAAGGATGCAGAGATATAGGAACACTTACATGGTTGGTGGCACCATAGAATGGTGCAGCCATTGTGAAATCATATCCATTTGGTGGTTCCTAGGAAAATCAAAACAGATGTACTGTATTTCACCTCTTCTATCCAAGAGAACTGAAAGCAGGAACTTGAACAGATAGTTGTACACCAATGATCACTGCAGCATTATTCACAATAGTCAAAAGGTGGAAGTGACCCTACTGTCCATCAACAGATAAATGGATAAACAGAGTGTGGTATATTTGCATAATGAGATATTATTCAGTGTAAAAAGGAATGAACTTCTAATGCATGCTACAACATAGATAAATCTTGACAACTCAATCATGTTGACTGAAATAAACCACACAAAAAAGTAAATATTGTATCATCTTTTTTATATGAAACACCTATATCATGTTGAGTGATATAAACCAGATGCCAAAAGATAAATATTGTACCAGATTCCTTGTATAAAACACCTAGAAGTAACAAATTTTGTAGAGACACATATTAGTTTATAGGTTGCCAGGGGTAGGAGGGTAGGGTGGAAATTGAGAGAGCTGTAATTTAATAGATGAAGATATTCTGTTTTGGGTGATGAAAAACACAGGGGTAATGGACATCGGTAAGGTAGCACAATATAATAAATGTAATTAATAACTGAATTGTATACTTGAATGTGGCTAAATGGGAAATTTTGAGTTGTATATTTGTTACTATTATAAAAAGCTTTCAAAATGAACAAATGAAATGTTTACAGAACATGTGAAAATTCATTTTAAAAAGGAATAGTAAACATAAGGAAATTCTGAAAATTCTGTAATTAGGCAATTTTGGTGAAAATATAAATCTATGCTAGGACATTTCAATACATAGATTATAATTCCAGGATTCATATAGGCAAATTCAAATAACTTACACAATATACCAAAGAATTTTGGATGACAAGAGATTAACTTGAAATCTTAAAGTAAACAAGAGTTGTGTCAGTTTACTAGAGGTGAATTTTTAGCAGAAGAATCTAACATTTTATACCCTGTGTTGTAAGGCTTTTGAAATTTTTCTTTTTGGTGAAAAGTGCTGAGGAAACATATTTTGTAACTAAGCTAAATACTTAATATTAGACTTCAGAAATGTATAATAAATTTCCTTCAAGAATAAATTTTCAACAGTTTTAATAGAAATTATAATAACAGAGTTAAATGCTATTAACTAAAATTGAATTTTCAATGAACTATTTTATAAATGATTTGTATGAAAAATTTTTGTATAAATATGCAGTGGCATTTTTGTTTGCCTGATTGAGCCTCTTCACTGCTTGTCATATTCTGAAGCAAATTTCAGATTTCTTAACCTACACTAAGCATTTTATCATCACCTTCCTTTCAGCTTCTCATAAAATCACTTCTCCATCTCTCTGTACACTCCAAATACATATGAAATTTTTTACCATCTCTTTAGGCTTCAATTCCTTACTAACATGGGATCTTTCAGATTATTTTTCTTTTGTCAGAAGCAGCTGAATCAAATAATGCTTCCACAATACCTTAAAATACTCAAGGAGTATGCCTAAGACTCATGGTGAGAGAATTTCTCCATATCCCCAAATTCAGAAATTTGATTCTATTACATAAATGCAGCATTTCCTCACTGAAAAAAAACTCACACTTTAATGAAGTAATCTTTGCACAGTTACTTGCACAATATTCATATTTGATCTATTTTTATCTCTATGATAAGGTTTCTGTAGGCAGGACATTAGTGCCTTCACCACAGTATCACACATTCTGAGCAGAGTAACTGGCACATAATGATTCTTTGAATATCACAAAATAATGAAATAAAAGAGAGAATGTCCTAGATTGGACTGACTCACAGCACTGCAACCAGATTAGGGAAAATAGTTTTCTGTTTGCAGCATGCAGAGCAGCACTGAGAGACTCTGGGGTCACTGCCAAGAAGCACAAAGGGACTGACTGCTGGAAAACATGAGGCCACAAAGACAGAGATGTTCACCCTCCACTGGCCTGGACTTCCATCTAGAGTCATCCAAAGAATCAAAATAGTAGACATTGAGTAAAAGAAGAAAAATAAGCTCACCAGGATCAGTATGGTGCGAACGGCTTTGGCCTCAAGGGAAGGTCTGGGGGAAAGACTGTTCCTGTGAATATGTTGGACTCGATGCTTGTGTCTATACAGGACAAAAACCACAGAGCCACTAGCCCAGACCATGAATATCAAACACACAATGTCAGTGGAATAATACATTAGTATATAAACAGCTTTAAATTCCTCTGTTTTTGGCCAAGAGCAGTATACATCATCTTTTATCAAACTGAACTTTTTGGCTGTCAATGGACCGTTCACTCTCATGGGACCCAATATATTTATTAGGAGATGAGGGATCCAGCAGAGGAAACAGCAGAAGCCAATGAACTTTGTGGATCTAATCTTGAGCTCCATCCAACTACTAATCCTGGGGTCAAGTTTAATGGCCTGGAAGCCTTTGAGGAGGCAGGTGGTGGTGAAGGAAACCCCTGAGGCAACTCTTAAAAATAGAAGAGAAGTTTACATCTGGCATCATCAAGGAAGTATTTCAATCCAAAAGCTACCATTGTCTGAGGGATTCCTTTGGAATAAAGAATCAAGGAGTTGGCTAAGACCAGTTGGTTGAGAATCAGATCTGTGGGTCTAAAGTTCTTTCCAGTAAGCAAAGCAGAGTTATAAAAACAAAGGAGTGAGAAATTTCCCAGGATGCCAACTCCTGTCTGTATAAGGAAGATGATTCCTATTTCCAATTTAGCAGACTCCATCACATCAATACCTAGAGGACACCAATTTTAATTGAAGTCAGAGGAATCAGTAGTGAAACAAATGAATATATTTCACCATCACCATAACCAGAAATTTCCAGTACATAGCTTAACCAATATTTTCTCACTTGAAATGGGCCCATGTGTCCAAGACCTATTCAGTGAAGATTTTCTGGAAAATAATGGAGTGTATTTTTATAATCTTTGTCCAGGAAAATCATTACCAATTGTAGGCCAAACCAGAGCACATAAAATATCTTTATTGGAATTAAAAATTTTACATATAAACTACTCTAAGATGAAGGATACCTCCCAAAAAATTAAAAAATAAAGCATAATGAACATTTTAAATGCACACCAGGAAAAATGGGGAACCACTGTTGTGGCCCTGTGAAATGAGACACACAGACAGACACGGACACTTGTTGCAATCTTTCAGCAACCCCTGCAGAATGAGTCACACAGACACACAAAATGTACAAGATGACTGCAGCCCCGAAGAGCTTCAGCTGCTTTATTTTATATTCTTTCTCATAGCTTTTTTGCTGACCAAGCCTGCTTTTCAGTATATTACTTGTTACATACAAGAGATAGCTAAAAAGACCTTGGGGCTTAAGAAAAAACAAACAGTTCCTCTCAGACTGTCCTCCAAGTAAGCAGATAACAGTCTCCACAGTTTATTGCCAAGGCCACTCTGAAGCCAGTCACTCCCAATAAATTCCGCAGATTTTCTATTAACCCTTGACTCCTACAAACCATAACATTCTTATGAGCCTGTGAATCTTCACATTGCTTTAGTTATTGATCAGTAGTACCTTTGAAGAACTGTAGAAAGGCACTGGACAATGAATGCTCACAATTTTCACCTGACATTACGGGTTCTGTGGACATAGGATCTAAATCTATAGGAAAGATCTAAATTAAAAGCCTCCTCCCTTCAGACAGAGGGAGGTAAACCTGCCCACCAAACAGGATCTCAGTTTGGTATTATTTACCAAACCAGTTTGTTTTTTGGTTTGGTAAATAGTTATCTCAAAGGGTAGGAAAAGTAAAAGATTAATAGAAAAATGAAAATAGCAAGGCACTTTCAAAATCTGGTTAAAAGCCAATTCTTATATCAATAATTCTTATATCAGCAGACCTTAAAGTCCTTAATTAGTCTCTTTTTCAGAACCCCATATTCTTCAGCCATACATTTGTTTTTAAAAGATTTGGGTTTCCTAATGTGGAACATACAATGAGACTTTCATCTCTAGATGCAAAAGAAATGTTAGTACTTTTCTATTGAGAAAAGAAGTTTTAAAAGCATACTACATTTAGCCCAACCTAATCCCACTAAAGCAAAGCAAAACAAAACAAAACAAAGACAGACACATAATAGCAACTGTCATCCATAAACCAGGTGCTTGCTTAGCAGCTGGGACCTCATCATCATCAGTTTAATGCTGCTAGTTACCTGCCTTGTAGTGGGGCACCTTTTGATAAATGCTGTGAGATTTGATGTATTTAGAATAGGAAAAGGAAGGTTTCTGGCTCAGGAAGGAGAGAAGTGACATATCAGGAAGCCCTGGTTCAAGAAGACTAGAATGGTGATATGCCTCTGGCCCTCTCAAAGACCATTTGTCCTGTGTGCATGTATGTGTGTGTGGGGGGGGGGTTATATGCATGTTGTTTTATGTTCCAATCCTAAAATCAGAATTATTTTTTCATATACTGGATTTTCTGAGATGAAATCAAACCACCAATTTGATACCCATCTGGAAAAAAAAATAGACACTTACCAAATTAACATTTGCTTCCAGGACACTGGGTGCAGGGGTAGCATGTGTGCAGGTGTGGAAAGAAGGCATCCAGACCTTGAGATAAAGGTTGGAACACAGTGATCTCATCTCCTCCTGGGTAGTGATTATCATTTCTCCTGCAACAGCAGTGACAGTGTCTGCACAGGGAGTGGAGATTATCTCTGAAGATTAGCCATGACTTGTGCAAATTACTGAAAGCTATTAAAAGTGTATAATAAAATATCCACCAGGAGTGGCAGAAACAGCTGGAGGGGAAATTGCTTTTGAAATAAATCACTAAATTTTAATTGAAGGAAACTGAGATTTAACAAGTGAGAAAAGGAAACTACTAACGTGGTTCTGCAGCATTCTTAATCAACTCCATGGTTTGGTCTCCAAAATATGATTCTTGCCATTTCTGAGACCACTGAGAGTATTATGAGAAGATACCATGATAAACTGTGCTAACAAATGAGGTAACCTAGATGAAATGGACACAGTACAAAAACCAACAGACTACAAACACTGACTCAAGAAGAAATTATAGATCTCAGCAAAACAATCATTAATAAAGAGATTGGATCAGTAACCATAAACCTCCCAATGAATAAATGAACAGGATCAGATGGGTTCAAAGGGGAAATTTACCAAGCATTCAAAGCAAAATTAATGCAAATTCTGTTCAGACTTTCCCAGAAAACTGAACGAGAGGATAGACTCCCCAATTCATTCTTTGAGGTCAACAAAGCCAGACAAAGATACCACAAGAAAAGAAAATTCCAGACCAATATATCTTATGAATATAGATGCAGAAATCCTCAACAAAATAATAACAGACTGAATTCAACAGCACATTAAAATAGGAGGCTATGGGTGGGCTTGCTATAAGATCCTGCAACTCCATGGCTAGGCATATAACTGAAGGAACTGAGTGATATGAACGGAAATTTGCACACTGGTGTTTATAGGGCTGTCTTCATGATTTGCAATGAATGGACATAACCTAAGGATACAAGAAATGAGGAATAAAAGAGGGTACTGTGGTGTTCACATCCAACAGACTACTGAGTGGTTGCAAAAAGGAAAGAAGTTGTGAGTCATGCAACCAGTTGAATGAACTTTGAGGACACTATGTTGAATGAAATGTCAGAAACAAAAAGACAAATATTAATATGCTTCATTTGTATGGACTAACTACAATATACAAACTTGGAGGAGTGAAGTTAAGAGTAAAGCTTTTCAGGTCAGGGCCTATTGTAGAGGGTCCTAGACTGTCAGCTCTTAGAGCACTCACATCTATTCTGGAGTTGTAACTGTTATTTCTAAATTCTGGGATGCTGCTCTATTTGTGTATAGCCTGGTTGTTCCCTGAAACTTTTGGTATTTATGTGACAATTATGACACAGGATTAGAGGTCTGAAGCTATGAAATTCAGCATTACCCCATACAGCAATTGTTTAAAGAGTGGAAAAAGTCATCAGACTTCAAGCGTCTTTGAAGCTAGTGTGAATGTCTATAGACAGGATATAGAAGGATCATGATTTTCATCCAATCTGCCAATCTCTGCCTCTTAATAGGGGATTTTAATCCACTGACATGTCAGGTAATAACTCAGAAGGAAGGATTTACTTCTGCCATTCACCCATTTGTTTTCTATGTGTCTTGTGTTTTCTGTCCTTCAATTAAGCTATTAATGCCCTTTTTTCAGATTTCTTTGCTTTTTTTTATCATAGCATTTTATTCCCTTCCTCTTTCCTTATTTTCTATACTTTAAATATTTCTTTCAGGTTACATTGGCAATCACAATTAAGATCTTAAAATAATAACCACTTACTTCTATTACAACCAACCTAGTTTTAGTAGTGTACAAACTCTCCACTCATATATTTCTGTTCTCCTCCTTTATAATGTCTCAGAATACACCTTTAAAATAATGGGTGCCCATTAACATCGATTTTAAATGTGATGTTACCCATTTTCCCACTCAGTCATATGGGGCAGTAGGAGTTACAAACCAAAAGTACAATAATACAGGTTGTTAGTTTACCTATACAAATACAGCCTTTACCAATGTTCTTTTACCAATATTCATTGTTTCACCTTAAGACATAACCCCACCCTAGTAGCAGCAAGCTGCACCAAGACTGCAGTCTCCAGTACTGCCTGTAATGTGGCTGAGAGATGGGGGGTGATAGCCACTGCAAGGAGGGTGAAATTCATCAGGTTTTACTGCAACTTACAAGCCTCTACCTCCACTTCTTCCCTTGGTACTTCATGTGATCCACTAGACTCCAGAATTTCAAAATAGCTGATTCAGAGAGTTTCTGCCAGTTCATTAGATGTTTTGGTGGAGGGACTGGTTTTCTATAGCACCCTACTCTGCTATCTTCCCACAAACACCATGGTTAATTATACGTCTAGTGCTAATCCATGAAATACATGGCTTTAAACAAACCCTTTCAATCATATTCACCTTCACATGGCACTATCACTTATAATCCACTAATGTACTATTAACACTGCTCCCATTCCTATACTTTTAACTTCTTCCTCACAATCAAGTCTGTATATATGAGGTAGCAACTCGCCCTTCTCTAGCTTCTATCTCTAGGTACCCTATATTTTCAGACTGTGAGTTCATATTTTGTTGTGGGATCACATGAGTGAAGACATACAGTATCTATCCTGTTGTGTCCAGCTTATTTCACTCAGCATTATGTCCTCAAGGTTCATCCATGCATTCCTTCTTACTGCAACATAATATTCCATTATATGTATATACCAAATTTTGTTCATCCACTCTTCTGTTGATAACATATATATATATATATATATATATATATATATATATTTTGTTTCCATATTTTGGCAATTGTGAATAATGCCACTATGAATTTCAGCATCCATATGTGTGTTCATGTCACTGTTTTCAGATCTTCAGGGTCTATTTCAAGTAGTGGAATTGCTGATAGTAGGGTAACTCATTATTTAGTTTTCTGAGGAGCCACCAAGCTTTCTTCCACAGAGGCTGTACCACTGAACATTCCTATCAGCAGTGGATAAGTGTTCCAAATTCTCCACATTCTCTCCAACATTTGTAGTTTCCATGGTTTAATAAGCTGACATTCTTATAGGTGTGAGATGATATCTCATTGTGGTTTTAATTCGCATTTCCCTAACAGCTAATGAAGATGAATATCTTTTCATGTGCTTTTTAGCCATTTGTATTTCCTCTGTGGAAAAAATGTCTACTCACATATTTACTCATGTTACAATTGGGTTGTTTGTTATTTTGTTGTTGAGTTATTTATATATACTGGATATCAAATCCTTATCCAATATATGCTTTTCAAATGTTTTCTCCCATTGAGTTGGTTGCCTCTGCACTTTTTTTTACTAAGTCCTTTGTGGTACAGAAACTTGATTTTGAGGAGTTTCCATTTATCTTTTTTTTTTCCCATTGCTTGTGCTTTGGGTGAAAGATCTAAGCGGCTACTTCTTTTCAGTAGGTCTTGAAAACATTTCTCTGTTTTCTCTTCTAGGAGTTTTATGATACTGGGCTCTTATATTTAAGTCTTTGATCCAATTTGAGTTAAGATTTTTATAGGGAGTGATGTAGGAGTCCTCTTTCATTCCTTTGGATATGGATATCCAGTTCTCCCAGCCATATATTACAAATACTATGCTGCCCCAATTCAATGCATTTGGGGTCCTTGTTGAAAGTGAATAGGTCTGGGGATCTATCTACAAACTCTAAATTCAATCCCATTGTTCAATACATCTATCTTTGTGCAAATATAATGTTGTTTTGACCACTGTGGCTTTATAATAAGCTTTAAATTTGGGAAGAGTAGGTCTTCCTACTTTGTTCTTTCTTTTCTTTTTTTTTTTTTTTTTTTACATGGACAGGCACTGGTAATTGAACCCAGTTCTCTGGCATGGCAGGCGAGAACTCTGCTACTGAGCTACCATTGCCCATCCTTTGTTTTTCTTTTGAGGATGATTTTTGGCAATTATGCACCTTTTGCCTTCTAAATAAATTTGGTAAATAGCTTTTCCAAGTCTGTAAAGTAAGGTGTTCAGAATTTAATTAGTGTCATGTTGAATCTATAGATCAGTTTTGGTAGAATTGATATCTTAATGACATTTAGCCTTCCTATTCGTAGACATGGAATATCTTCCCACCTATTTAGTTCCTTCTTTGACTTCTGTTGGCAAAGTTTTGTAGTTTTGCATGTATAGATCCTTTAGATCCTTAGTTAAGTTTCTTCCTGGATACTTGATTTCTTTTTTTAGTTGCCATTTTGAATGAAAGTTTTCCTAATGCCTCTCAGTTGGGTTATTACTAGGGTATAGAAACATTGCTGATTTTTACACATTAATCTCATATCCTACCACTTTGCTAAATTTGTTTCTTAGCTCAAGTAAGTTTGCTGTGGATTTCTCAGGATTTACCACATATAAGATCATGGCATCTGCAAATAATGAGACTTCTACTTCTTCCTTTCTGATTTGGATGCCTTTTATTTCTTTTTGTTGCCTATTTCTTTTATCTAGGACATCTAGGACAATGCTGAATATTACTGGTGGCAATGGTCATACTTGACTCATTCCTAATCTTAGAGGAATGAATTTCCTTACATTGAGTATGAAGCTGGCTGTGAGTTTTTCATATATGCCTTTTATAAGA
This sequence comes from Myrmecophaga tridactyla, assembly GCA_004026745.1. Classification (NCBI taxonomy): domain Eukaryota; kingdom Metazoa; phylum Chordata; class Mammalia; order Pilosa; family Myrmecophagidae; genus Myrmecophaga; species Myrmecophaga tridactyla. The sequence goes on along the minus strand of PVIY010042708.1, from coordinate 8,179 downwards.
TTGTATAAATTTCCTTTGATACCTACCTTTTGAGCTGTTTTTATCAGAAAAGGATCCTGAATTTTGTCAAATGCTTTTTCAGCATCAATCGAGATGATCACATAATTTTTCCTTTTTGTTTGTTCGTGTATTGTACTACATTGATTGATCTTCTTATGTTGAACAAAACTTGCATGCCTGGAACAAACCCCACTTGGTCATGGTGTATAATTCTTTTAATGTGTCTTTTGAATTGATTTGCAAGTATTTTGTTGAGAATTTTTGCATCTATATTCAGTAGGGGGAATGGCCTGTTGTTCTCCTGTTGTGTAGTATCTTTATCAGATATTTGAGTGATGTTAGCTTCATAAAATGAGCTAGGTAGTGTTCTTTTTTCTTCAATTTTTTGGAAGGGTTTGGACAGGAATGGTGTTAGTTCTTCTGGAATGTGTGGTATAATACTTGATTTTTCTCAATGCTATTATGAATGCAATTTTTTCTTAATGCCTCTCAGTTGTGTCATTACTAGGGTATAGAAACAGCACTGATTTTTGCACATTAATCTCATATCCTACCACTTTGCTAAACTTGTTTCTTAGCTCGAGTAGCTTTGCTGTGGATTTCTCAGGATTTTCCACATATAAGCCCTGGGCTTATCTTTGTAGGGAGGTTTTTGAAGACTGACTCAATCTCTATACTTGTGATTGATTTGTTGAAGCCTTCTACTTCTTCTTAAGTCAGTGTAGGTTATTCATGCATTTCTAAGAAATTCTTCATTTCCTCAATGTTGTCTAGTTTGTTGGTATACAGATATTCATAGTATCCTTTTAATGATTTTTTTGTTTATTTGGGATGCTTCCACTCATTTCTGATTTTCTTTATTTGCATCTTCTCTTTTTTAATTTGCCCATCTAGCTAAGGTTTTGTTATTCTTGTTGATCTTCGCAAAGAACCAACTTTTGGTTTTGCTGATTCTCTCTATTCTTTTTATTGTTGTTCTCCAATTCATTTATTTCTATTTTAATCTTTAGCATTTCTTTTCTTCTACTTGCTTTAGGGTTAGTTTGCTTTTCATTCCCTAACTTTTTAAGTTGCCCAGTTAGGTCTTTGGTGTTCATTCTTTCTTTCTTTTTAATGTATACATTAGAGCTATAAATTTCCATCTCAGCACTACCTTCACTACATCACATAAACTTTGATATGTTTTATTCTCATTTTCATTCATCTCCAGATAGTTAGCAATTTCCCTTGCATTTTCTTCTTTAACCCACTGATGCTTAATAGTGTGTTGTTTAACCTCTGTATTTTTGGAAAGTTCATTTTCTTTGATGCCTATTGATGTCCAGCTTCAATTCATTATGGTCAGAAAAAGTGCTTTGAATAATTTCAATCTTTTAAATTTATTGAGACTTTGTTAGAGCTAATTAATTTATCACATAATTTGGGTTCTCTGTTTCCTTATTGATCCTGTCTGGTTGCTCTATCTTCAGAAGATTGAATTCACCCACTATTATTGTAGAAACATCTACTGTTCCCTTCAGTTTTGCCAGTGTTTGCCTCATGTACTTTGAAGTGCCTTGACTGGGTACATAAACATAGATTGTTTATCTTCCTGATGAACTCTCCCTTTTATTAGCATATACTGTTCTTCCTTGTCTCTCATGACATCTTTACATTGTAAATTGACTTTAAATAGATGTCAAGTAAATAGATGGCAAGTAAAATTGACTTTAAATAGATGTCTCATGACATCTATTTAAAGTCAATTTTGTCTTATATTAGTATAGCTACACTTGCTTTCCTTTGGGTACAACTTGCATAGAATTTTTTTTCCATCCTTTCACTTTTGATATATTTGTATTCTTGGGTCTAAGATGAGTCTCTTGTAAACAGCATATATATGGATCATACTTTTTAATCCATTCTGCCAATCTGTAGCTTTTAATTTGGGAGATTAATCCATTAATACCCCAAGTTATTACTGTAAAGGCAGTACTTGAACCAATAATTTTATCCTTCAGTTTTTATTTGTCAGATCTATTTTTCCTTCTCTTTCTCTGTCTCTTTATCTTTTAAGTTTGCCCTTACTAATACTTTTTAATTCTGCGCCATTCTCCAGACCTCTCTCCTTTTTTTAGCCTACAGAACTCCCTTTAGTGTTTCTTGCAGGGCAGGTCTCTTGCTAACATATTATCTGAGCATTTGTTTGTCTGTGAAGATTTTAAACTCTCCATCACTTTTGAAGGACAGCTTTGCTGGATAAAGAATTCTTGGTTGACAGTTTCTTTCACAATCTTAGATATGTCCTATCACTGCCTTCATGCCTCCATGTACCCATTGAGGAGTAAATACTAAGTCTTATGTGGCTCCCCTTGTATGAGGTGCAATATTGTTAAGTTTTGAAATTCAGAAAATTTAGTTTCTGGTAAGTGAGCATTGCTTCATGAATCCAGAACTTTTTTGATTTCCTCTTTTTGCAGGGGTTTTTCTATGTAGCTTGGACTTTTTGACTAGTAGAAATTGAAGACCATTATGAGTTGTTGGATAGAAGAGCTGGTTATACTTGGTCTGAGCTGCAGGGTGAGGCACCCTAAATATTGGCTTGTAACACTAAGAATGAGAAAGGAAACTGTTCTAACAAGTGCTGAAAAATGTGGTCATGGTATTGACTCATACAAAGAGGAAGAAAAGATTTTGTCTCCTGGTAAATTAGAAGATAATATGATTCAGAAAAATGCACTTTTTCTAGCTTAGATGTCTTTTCTCCACAATTTATGATGTCCTCATTTTCTTTATCATTTGTTTCTGGAGTAACCACAGGTTTGTTTTTCCTATTTCAAGGACTTCAAGAGGAAATGCTTCTGTTGACACATGTTTGGGCCTCAATTTGGATTTCATGTCATAGCTTTGCATCAAATGTAAGTGTGGTGACATCTCTGGATGGCTTTCCTTTGTCTCCCCCAAACCAAAGGTAAATATGCTGGGGTACAACATTTTCTCTAAATCAACTTCATGAATAGGAGTCATGGCATAGTGAGGCACTGGAGAGTTTGGCACTCTGGACTTCTTTTTCATCTGGGGTACGCAAATTAAGCTATCCATCTTTTTACAATTTTAGTGAATTTTTCCATATCAGAAGAAGAATCAAATACACTATCATCACTACCAGCAGAGATGATCATAAGGCTGACAGCACTGTCCTGGCCATTTACAACATGGTGATCTGGCCTTTGCCAAGTTCCTAAATGATTTCTGCTGCAAGGAGAGTTAGTGGAACTGGATTCAGCCATGCAGACTGTTCCATTGCCCTGACTACGGACCAAGATGGGTCATGTTTTCTTTCATTCTGGCATCATGGCTTTCAAGCCAGTATTTGCTGCCTATTTCTCTTTGTGAGGAATGTGTTTGGATGATGTGCTATTATTGCTAAATCCTTCCTCTTTCTGGGGTGCACAACTTGCAAGAGTAACTATTTCAATTTCTTTATTGTGAAAGCTTGGCATCTGTACTTCTCTGACTTGACAGTTATTTGAGATGATCTGGGAGCTTATATCCTGCATGCTCTCCTTGGGGTTGATGACCTTCAATGAAATTCCCACACAGCACAGCCCCAAGACCAAAGGAAAAGCCAGGCACAAAGTTACCCATGAATTTTAATTAGGAACGTACAAACAGGAGAAAATTCTTCCAATGGTGGCCAGTTGGGAAATGGAAATCATCACTCTGCAAATGGAATTCAGTACTCTGCACTGACTAGAGGAAGAGGGAGGGCATTTTGGGGAACAGTAACATTTCAAGGTTTCCAGGAACATTCTATCAGGAAGGTTCCCATGATTTAAAGTCTTTGTTGTTGTAATTAACTTCAACCTAGAAAGATTTTCCTCCTTAAATTTTACCCAACTTTGGCCACAAGAAATAAATTTCCTTTTATGTGAACCTTCTGCTACTTTCTATATTTATTCATGTTTTGTTCTACATTTTCTTATTTCTTCAACCTGTGGATTTCTGAGACAGTTTGTTATAGCTGACCATACTGCACACAATGACAGCCAACTGACTGCAGCACTGTCAAGCAAGTTGGTAACCCCTCCCCACACCAAAGAAGCAGGCTATTCCAGGATTAACCTTATGGATCCTAACTGTCTTGCAGCCATCTGCAGGAGGGCTACTCATCCAGCTGAGGAGCAACAAGCATCTCCATACCCCTCAGCAGCCCCAATTTATCTTGGAAGGTAGCTATCCCTCCCCACATGGAGGCTGCACACTATCCCAGGATTCTCCCCTGGGAGTCTCTGTTCCTAGTAGTCATGCATTTTATCGTCTATAGCTCTTTGGTCTCCTGGCTGGCTTGCCAAATATCCCAACCCAGCACAGCCCTAAGACCAAGGAACAATGCCAGGCAGAGAGTTATCCGAGTTTTAATTAGGGACTTACAAACAGAAGAAAATTATTCCCAATAGCAGCCATTTTCAGCAGTGCTGAAATGAAATTCAGCACTCTGCACTGACCAGAGGGAGAGGCAGGGTTTTAGAGTGGGCAATTTAGGTAGCAGTAACATTTCAAGGTTTCCAGGAAAATGCAGGAAACATTCCCTTGAGAGGCATTCTGTGATTTAAGAGGCTTTGTGATTGTAATTAATATGTGCCCAGAAGAATCTTTAAGGTAGAGTTTCCATTTGATGTGTAACTAGACAAGTGGCTTGACCATTCTTTCCCCCTTCTGGAGGAGCAGTTTTTCTTCTTTCCTGTGCTCTGGTCACACAGGCTGCAACATGCTTAAGGCTTTTTTTCTCTCTTCCTAAGAGAGACTGTGCCAACCCCTGGGTTGCCATAAATGAGCACTAATTTCCCACAGCATCTGGGCTGACCTCTGTGGACAAAGGAGGGTTTACTACTCCTTCTCCTCCTCCAAGTTTGAAGAGGGACATTTTCTCATTATTCTGATAAGATGCAAGCAGCATACATCCATTATGAGTTTTCTGATACTGTTAGATCAGCACATGGGAACCTGCTCCTGAAAACGTGAGCACATGTGTCTTTGGGAACATCCAGGGGAATGGGTGCAGGCAGTGACAAAGAAGGCCGATTAGGTGTTTCACTGGGGGTTGTGAGCCAGAGGATTTATCCTGTAGTTTGGGGATGGCTCTTGGAGATAAATCTTTGATATCAAGAATGATAGGAATGTCTTACGCTGAATAAGTCATATTTTCAAGAATAAGTCTTTGGTTTTCAGTAGCCTTTCAGTCATCCTTTCCCAAGAGCTGGTGCTCCTTGCCAGGAATCAGAGCAGTAACCCCTAGTTCTGAGAGGGCAGCCAACCTCTGTTTGCACATCTTTTTTATCACCTTGGTTAAGCTGAGAACTGAGAGCTAGAGCCTCACTAGGATCTTCTTCCTTTCCTCTTACACTGGGACTTCTGGTGGCTGGAAGAATCTCTTCAGGGAGAGTAACTGGTTTCCTTGATCTGCACACTGTCCTGGGTACATTGTTTGGCATTAATTTTTTAGGGATTGCTCCATTTCCTTGGCTTTTTTGGCTGAATTCAGTTCCGCCCGCCGAGCAAATATTTCATTGGAGCAGAAATGTTCCGATGCCTCCAGCGTCTGTGTGTGTCTCGGGCTACAATTTGTCCGTTTAAAAATTGTTTCTTTAAAGGAGATTTGTGTAGCAGTGTTTCTTTTATAAATTTCCCAAATCGTCAAAATTCTTAGGGGTTTTCAAATTAGTTTCACATGTTTGAGCTTAGCAAGGAGCGTCACTTTATTGGTCACTGTCCACCCGCCAGCACCGAAGTGGTTCCTGAGCTTCAAGCCGCTGGCGTCAGAGCCGCTTCAGATCTACCCAGCTCCCTACTTGGACTTCCGTCTTTCCAGCGGTCAAAGTGGTTGGGGCGCGGGCCTGTCTTGTGTTGGGGCCTGATCTCCAGCAGTAGAGAGCTGTGCTTGAATTTGAACTTCAGGAGTGACCTCCGCTGTGTCCTCCCGACACTTCCCCCAGCATCTTTGGCAGTCCGGTACTGGCTTCCTCTTCAGTGGGCACTCCTTGGCGAGAGCACGCGGGCCGCTAGCGGACGGGGTGGGCACAGCCTCGGGGACACGGTTCTTGCCCTTTCTTTCAGTAGGGATCGAGGCTGGAAGAGGCTGTCTGCCCCAGTTGGACTCCTCTCGAGTCTGCCTTCTCCGGCTGGGCTACCTTGAACTCCTGATTCCCAGAGGAGGCAATGCCCTCTTCGGGGCCGCCCACGGGGATTTCACTTTCTTTTCCGCGGAGACATTTTCTGTGGCTGCGACTGGCGCCACCTTGTTGTCGAAAACTGCGTGGTCCCTCGCTGCGCTCTTGCTCTTGGGCAGTGCCAAGTGTGTGCTGCGGAAGTCAGTGAATTTATGGAACTTCCTCGGTCTCCCCGAACTGTAATCGCTAGACCTCTTCTCCAAGCCGTCAGAATATCTGCAGTAGCAGTCAGGCCTGGCTGTCCAACCGCACAACCTCAATTTTACTCAAGTAGAGGACCAAAATTAGCACTTTGGCGTGATGGATGCGCCCTGCCGGCCTTTGCCATCGGCCTTCACTGAGCTTGCTCCATTCTGTGTCCTGGGCGGAAGGGTCACCTGGCGGAGCAGATGCATCCTCAGAAAATTGACTGCAGCGCCAGTGAGAGTACTTCCTCCATGTCAAGGGTTTTGCCTCGTACTTGGGCAAGCCACTCTCAGGTGGGCGCACACTCCTGCCTATGGCGAGCGCCAGGGGAAGAGTCCACGCCGGACTGCAGGTAGGCGTCTCTGCGTGCTATTGCCTGGAGGAATTCTTTGTCAGGGAATATAGCTGTATGGCAGCAGTGGTGGTACTGGGAAATTCTCTTCCTTTGCCTCCAGAGGTTCTAGTGGAGTGACTCACTTTCATGGCACTGCTGCACAGAGGCTGCCTCTGTATGACTGCTCAGGCAAAGTGACAGCTCGGGTCTAGGGCCGCTGCTTGGACACAGCTCTGGGAGTGCTCTCCCTCCAATACCCTGGGCTTCACCTGGGGGAGTCCTCCATGCAGGTATCTGTTTGCCTTAGTTGGCTGCCCTGAGATTTTCTCTACTCGTTCTCTCTTTCAGGTTTAGAAAATGCTACATCTCTAGGAGTTGCTGACTTGGCATTTAAGCTACTGGGACTGTATACCCCATTTCTGGTGTTCCTTCTCCTTGCTGTAAACAGGTTGCCAAATTTCCGCAAAACTGGTTTCCTTTTGCTCTCCTCTGGGAGTTGTGCTGTGCACCCTTGAAGTGAAGAGTCACAGGCAAGTTGAAGTGCGTAGAGCTGAGGGTGCCCCAGTGGTGAAGGCCCCAGGGGCCTGCAGATCTGGATGAAGGAACTGGGGTCACCTGGGAGCGTCCTGCACAAGTTCAAAGTTAGTTTTTAAATTCAATAGATTTCTCCCTTTAGATGAATCCTGAAAGCGCTGAAGTGGCCAACTTTTCGAATTTATGCCTTTCAGTTATTTTTCTTGTCTTACTATGCTAGGACGTCCAGTACAACACTGAATAGAAATGTTCTATAGAAATCAGGCAGCTGATGTCCTTGCTTTGTTTCCACTCTTAGGATTAAGCATTCAATGTTTCACCACTTACAAAGACGTTAGCTCTAATTTGCTCTTAGATGTACTTAATCTGTTTGAAGATGTCCCCAACTCTGCCTAGTTTCCTCAGAGATATTTTTTCAGGCAAAGTTTTATTTCAGGGAGAAACAGAGCCACCTGGGCAGTATTTCAAGAGAGAGAGAAATGGCTGCCTTGAGGTATAGCAGGGGATAAGGTTTTTATGGCGTGAGGGTAGGGAATTGGGGTAGGGGTTAGGCAGATTTTCATTGGTGGGTGTTTGGGAGTTGGCATCCTTCCATTGGTGAAGTTTAAAATTTCAACGCTGCCTTAATTATGCAGGGGTGCAACCGGTGGAGGTTGTGTAAGGGGAGTTTACTGCAGGAATGTATCTGCTGGAGGGTGGAGGTTGAGCAAGGGAAGTTTTACCACATGAGGGCAACTGCTGGAGGGTGAAGGAAATGCAGGCTGGTGTGGATTGGAGCAGGAGAGGCTTTCTGAAATATTTGCCAGAAGTAGGTCACATCATGGGGGAAGGGGTCCTGTGCTCCAGGCCTAATATTCTGATCATTTTGGTAATAGAGGGAATGAGGCAATGGTTGAATTTCTGTAACTGCTGAAAT
>PVIY010042707.1:0-20791 GCA_004026745.1 Myrmecophaga tridactyla | reverse complement strand
TGGAGAGAGAGGCCACATCTGAGCAACGAAAGAGGTTCTCCTGGGGGTGACTCTTAGGCCTAATTTGTTCCCTCTATTATTTATTTTTATTCCATATGTTCTACTCGTCTGTTGACAAGGTAGATAAAAGGAACATCAGACACAAGGTTTTCACAATCACAGTCACATTGTGAAAGCTATATCATTATTCAGTCATCATCAAGAAACATGGCTACTGGAACACAGCTCTACATTTTCAGGCAGTTCCCTCCAGCCTCTCCATTACATCTTGGTTAACAAGGTGATATCTACTTAATGCGTAAGAATAACCTCCAGGATAACCTCTCGACTCTGGAATCTCTCAGCCATTGACACTATGTCTCATTTCACTCTTCCCCCTTTTGGTCGAGAAGGCTTTCTCAATCCCCTGATACTGAGTTTATTAATTATTCTCATTCTAGGGTTTTTCTCAATCCCTTGATGCTGAATCTCAGCTCATTCTGGGATTTCTGTCCCACGTTGCCAGGAAGATCCACACCCCTGGTAGTCATGTCCCACGTAGACAGGGGAAGGATGGTGAGTTTGCTTGCTGTGTTGGTTGGAGAGAGAGGCCACATCTGAGCAATAAAAGAGGTTCTCCTGGGGGTGACTCTTAGGCCTAATTTTAAGTAGGCTTGACCTATCCTTTGTGGAGTTAAGTTTCATATGAACAAACCCCAAGACTGGGGGCTCAGCCTATAGCTCTGGTTGTCCACACTGCTTGTGAGAATATCAAGAATTCAACTTGGGGGAAGTTCTCACCATTCCCGGAAGGGAACTTTGCAAATACTTTTCCACTCACTGATCAAATCACTCTGGGATTCATCAGGGCATCACGTAGACAAACCAACAAAATCTCATGTCCTATACAAAGTTGGATGTACTTAAGCTGTTCAACCAACTTTGTACATAAGTTATATGGGGAAATGCACTAGTCAAAGTATAAATTTGTACCAAATAAACATTTTTTGCTTTAGTCTCACATGTAAGTTGAAATTTTAAAATATTAATTACCGTCTATTTTCAGCACACTGAAGTAATGACATTCTTTTGTTCTTCCTCATGCAAAAACATTTTTTTAATTTGTATATTTAGTCACTATCATTATACACTCTAGGCATTCCTAGATTATACCATCTCAATCTTTATTGTCTTTCTTTGTGATTTCATTTATGCCCCAGCCCTCCTCCCTCTCTATCAGTCTCATATGCAGCTTCATTCAGTGTTTTAGCATAATTGTATTACAGTTAGGTAATATTGTGCTGTCCATTTTTGAGTTTTTATATTCGGTCCTGTTGCACAATCTGTATCCCTTCAGCTCCAATTACCCAATATCTTACCCTATTTCTATCTCCTGATGGTCTCTGTTACCAACGAAATATTCCAAGTTTATTCATTAATGTCAGTTCATATCAGTGAGACCATACAGTATTTGTCGTTTTGTTTCTGGCTAATCACACTCAGCATAATGTCCTTAAGGTCCATTCGTGTTGTTACATACTTAATAACTTTATTCTGTTTTACAGCTGCATAATATTCCATCTTATGTAAATGCCACAGTTTGTTTAGCCAGCCGTCTGTTGATGGACATTTTGGCTGCTTCCATCTCTTGGTAATTGTAAATAATGCTGCTATAAACATTGGTGTGTAAATGTCCATTTGTGTCCTTGCCCTCATGTCCTTTGAGTAGAGACAGCGTATAGATGGGTCCTGTTTTTTAATCCACTCTGCCAGACTATGTCTTTTGATTGGAGAGTTTAATCCATTAACAATCAGTGTTATTACTGTATGGGTAGTACTTTCTTCTACTATTTTGCCTTCTGGATTTTATATGTCATATCTAATTTTCCTTTACTCATAGTCTTCCTTTCTACACTCTTCTCCACACCTCTCTCTTCTGTCTTCATATCTATCTCTAGTGCTCCCTTTAGTATTTCTTGCAGAGCTGGTCTCTTGGTCACAAATTTTCTCAGTGATTTTTTTGTCTGAAAATGTTTTAATTTCTCCCTCATTTTTGAAGGACCATTTTGCTGGATATAGAATTCTTGGTTGGCAGTTTTTCTCTTTTAATAGTTTAAATATATCATCCCACTGTCTTCTTGCCTCCATGGTTTCTGCTGAGAGATCTGCTTATAGTCTTATTGGGCTTCCCTTGTATGTGATGGATTGCTTTTCTCTTGCTGTTTTCAAGATTCTCTCTTTCTCTTTGACCTCTCATGTTCTGATTAGTAAGTGTCTTGGAGTACGTCTATTTGGATCTATTCTTTTTGGGGTACACTGCACTTCTTGGATCTGTAATTTTAAATCTTTCATAAGAGTTGGGAAATTTTCAGTGATAGTTTCCTGCATTAGTTTTTCTCCTCCTTTTCCCTTTTCTTCTCCTTCTGGGACACCCACAACATGTATATTCATGTGCTTCATATTGTCCTTCAATTCCCTGAGTCCCTGCTCATATTTTTCCATTTTTCCCTATATTTTCTTTTTCTTGCCGGATTTCAGATGTTCCGTCCTCCAGTTCACTAATCCTATGTTCTGTCTCTCGAAATCTACCATTGTAGGTTTCCATTGTTTTTTTTCATCTCTTCTACCTTGCCTTTCATTCCCAACAAATCAACAAAAACAAATTCCTAACAAAACAAATCAACATTCTGTGATTTGTTTTTTCAGACTTTCAATTTCTTCTTTTTGGTCATTCCTTGCCTTCTTTATATCCTCCCTCAATTCATTGATTTGGTTTTTGATGAGGTTTTCCACGTCTGTTTGTATTTCTGAATTAATTGTTTCAGCTCCTTTATGTCATTTGAATTGTTGGTTTGTTCCTTTGACTGGGCCATATCTTCAGTTTTCCTAGTGTGATTTGTTATTTTTTTTGCTGGTGTCTAGGCATTTAATTACCTTAATTAGTTTATTCTGGAGATTGCTTTGACTTCTTTTACCTAGGGTTTTCTTGCTGGATGAATTTGTTGTCTCTGTTCTTTGACATTCAGTTCAGCTTTATCTGGACCTCTAGCTTAAATTTTGTTTAACAGAGGAGAATTTTTCAGTTCTTGTTTTCTTGTTTCTTACACTGCTTGTATGGTGCCTTTCTTCCCAACCCACCCCCCCGCCCCCCGCCTTAGGAGGATCTGCTTAGATATTATAGACCCCAGCCGGATTTTCCCAAACCAAAATGGCCTCCTATCAGGAGGAAAGAGTCACCTGCGTCGGTTTTCCCTGAGAGTGAGACCCAGCAGTTTGAAAGACTTTCCTGTGAAGTCTCTGGACTCTGTTTTTCTTATCCTGCCTAGTATGTGGTGCTTGTCTGCCTACAGGTCTGACCAGTGTAAGATGATGCAGTACCTTTAACTTTGGCAGACTCTCCGCTTCTGGGGGGTCACAGCTGGTCCAGCTGGTCCAGACTCGGGTATGCTGTGTGTCCGGTCACTGATGTGGCCCCAGGAGCTGTTCTGTACTGTTTCTGGTTATTTAGTAGTTGTTCTGGAGGATGAACTAAAATGCGCACATTGTTAAGCCGCCATCTTGACCCCGAAGTCCTACTTTCTTTTGGTTATGGTTTGCATGGAAAATCCGTTTTCCATCCTTTCATTTTCAGTCTATTTGTATCCTTGTGTCTAAGATGAGTCTCTGGTAAGCAGCATATCGCTGGTTTATGTTTCTTAATCTGTTCTGCCAGTCTGTATCTTTTAATTGGTAAGTTTAGTCCATTAACATTCAAAATTATTACTGAAAAGCATTTCTTGATTCCACCATCTTAACATTTTAATTTTATTTATCAGATCTATATATTCTTTTCCCTCTTTCTTTTTGTATTCTTTAAATTACCATTTGTGGTATCCTTCAATTCTGTGCCTTCCTCCAGACCTCCCTCTCCTGTCTTTTTTTTTTTCAGCTGGCAGAACTCCTTTTAGTATTTCTTGTAGGGCCGGTGTCTTGTTGACAAATTCTTTCAGGACTTATTTGTCTGTGAAAACGTTAATCTCTCCCTCAATTTTGAAGGACAGTTTGGCTGAGTACAGAATTCTTGGCTGGAAGTGTTTTTCTTTCAGAATCTTGAATATGTCATACCACTGCCTTCTTGCCTCCAGGGTGCTAGTTGAATAGTCTGAACTCAGTCTTATTTGATTTCTCTTGTATATGGTAGATTGTTTTTCTCTTGCTGCTTTCAGGATTTTCTGCTTCTCTTCAACATTTGACAGACTGATTAGTATGTGCCTTGGGGAAGGACTGTTTGGATTTATTCTGTTTGGAGTTCATTGGGCTTCTTTGACTTGTATATGTCCTGAACCACTTTTCCTAGCTCTTTGCTTCTCTCTTCTCTTTCTGGGACACCAGAAATATATATTTGTGCACTTACTTTGCTTTGTCTATCATTTCCCTGAGTTCCCATTCAGTTTTTTCCATCTTTTTTTCCATTTGCTGTTTTGAGGCTTTGAAGTCAATTATCCTGTCCTCTATATCACTTATTCTTTCTTCTGTTGCTTCAAATCTGGTGTTGTGTGCCTCTAGCATGTTTTTTATTTGGTCAACAGAGTCTTTAATCTCAGTGATTTCCGCTATTTTTCTATTTATTCTTTCAAATTCCTCTTTGTGCTCTTCTGCTGTCTTCTTTGATCTCCTTTATGTTATTTGTTATCCCAGTTATTTTATTAAGTAGAGTTGCATGACTATGTTTGATTAGTTGTTGCAACGTCTGTGTCTCCTCAGGTGTTTTAATTTGGTCATTAGGCAGGGCTGTATCTGTCTGCATTGTGATATGCTTAGTGATCTGCTGTCTTTGTGTGTAAATATCTTGATTGATTTACTTTGGTAGTTGATTTCTTTCAGTAGTCTAAGGCCTTGTGTTTGCGGGATGGTTGTACAGGAGGGAGCAGGGCACGGGGTGGAGCACTTAGTACAGTGATTTGCTTCAGGGAAGGTATGGGCACGGTTGGGCACGTTATGCTGTTGGTCGTGAACATGGGCACCCAGCAGCCAGGGAGGATGTAGTTATGCAGGTGCACAGGTCTGGGGATGTAATCGTGGTGTGTGCTGGTCCAAGGCAAGGGGCCCTTTGTGCACCTGCGTAGAGCTGTGGCAAAAAGTCAGCGTTAGGCCTTCGTGGATTGGAAGTAGATGTGACCCGACTGCACGGGTCGGCACTTACTCAGAGCTGGGAAGTGAGGCTGAGGGCTGTGCGTGTGCGCGGTTCCAGGACTTCTGTAAAGTATGGTTCCCAGAGCTGAATGAAGTGACTGGGGGCCCTTGTGCATGTGTGGGCCTGGGAGTGCCATAAAGGGATGCGCTGAGCTCAGGGAGGGCAGTGTAGCTGTACAACTCTACGGGTGGGGGGGCAGGGGAAGCCTAAGGGTGGAGGTTAGTGCCTGCAGCCTTTATGTGCTGGCAGCAGCCTGCAGGGAACAGGGAGGGGGAGGTAGTGCTCGATAGGTATGCAGGAGAGGTGGATTGGGCTGTGCTTAGGTTGAGGGTGTGGGGTGGGCATGTGCACTGGGCGCTGGTGGGATGGGCGCACCTGGAGCACAGGAAATGGGAGAGGGTGATGGGGTTCAGGTGTGTGGGGTGTGGGGCGAGTTGCCATCATGGGGCTGCGCCGATGAAGGTAGCACGCCCAAGAAACGTGGCCTGGCTTACTTCCTAGTCCTGTGTTCCTGTCCATGCAGTCCTGTGGGCTCCGTGCCTTCCCTCTAGGCTCCAGCTTTCTTCCTCTCAGTTCCTTGGTCTCTGTATCCAGGGCTGCCGCATGTGGTGCAGAACGCTCTCCCAGCTCAGCGCACTCCTGAAGTGCCATCTCAGATACCCTACTTATTACCTTCTTTTGAAAAAAAAATTATTATTCTGTTTTTTGACCAATCTGTGCTTCATATAGCTCCCAAAGGATCTTATCCTTGCACACTCTGACTTGCCTAAGCCTCTTTTCACCCCCTTCTACAGACCTGCAGTCAGTTCCTCACATATCGTCCCTTATTTCATCTTCAAGAGAGCCCTGTGCGAGAGGACCTCTTATTATCCATACTTTGAAGGTAAGGGTCCACAGGCTCTGAATGGCTATGTGACTGTTGGCAGGCAGGGCTTTCATACTAGACCTATCTGATTCCAGCACCCATGAGATGCCCACCCACACCTGCTGCTTCCCTGTCTTCTAAGTCAGGGACATAGGGCTAAATGTCTACAGAATGGTCCTTGGCCCTACAAAATGGAACCTTGCATTTACTCTCTCTCTCTGCCTGGGGTAGAGGGGATGGGGGACAACCCAGGGACTGAGGACAGATGGGCCTGGTATTAAAATAATTCTGGGAAGAAGAAAGTTGTGTTGTTGTTGTTTTTTAAACATTTAGAAAGAAGCAAGTTTGAACTGAGAAGAAAACCCAAACTTTTAAAACTATGCACCCTTAATTCAAAGGGCCCTACCCTCTGGACTGTCCCATGGCTCTGAATCCAAGCCATGTTATTGACATCTCTTTTGTGCCAGGACCCCAAAATTCAAGCTAGACAGGGAAACAGACTTTCCCAGATTCTGCTTTTTAAATGCAGGTGCCTATAGCATAGGGCAGGCAGGTATTGTTTTAGTTTCCTTCGCTGCTCAAGCAAATGCCATGCAATGGGTGGCTTGAAGTATGGGAATTTAATGGCTCATAGATTTGAGGTTCGGAAAAGTCCAGGTCAAGGCATCAAAAAGATGATGCTTTCTCCCTGAGGACTGGTACTCTAGGATAGACTGCTGGTGACCCTTGGTCCTGGGCTCCTCTGTCATATGTGCTTTTCCCTCTCTTCTGGGTTCCTTTGATGCTTGGCCTCTGACTGCTCCCTCGGTGGCTTTCTCTGTCTGAATTTCATTCTCTGCTTATAAAGGATTCCAATAATGGGATTAAGACCCACCCTAATTGAGGGCCTTAACTGAAGTGACCTCATCAAAAGTTCCTTTTTACATACAGCTCCAAACCACCGCAGGTAGCATGAAGGAGGGCAGCAGACCAGGCAAAGTTGTCAGGGAGTGAAGGGACTGCAGCCAACCCCATGGGTCTCCCCTGTGCTGCCACCACTCTGCTCTAGCCAACTGAAGCTGAGGAGAATGAGACCCCTTTGCAGCCAGATCTTCTGATTTCACAAAAGAAGCCAGAAATCTCTAGTGGTATATGAACTCTTGTTTCAAATGTCAGTTACCATTTTTAAAATACCAGGTGGCTTGGGGCACTCAGGCTAACTGTATGTGACCTCTGATCTCTTTTCTTCTATAAGTAAGTATAAAGAAAATTCTGTTCTGGGCCTTTGGGAAGAAGAGCTCATATAATATGTCATTCTTCAAATCACACCCCACCCTCTGGGGAAACAGGGATGGGTGGGCTGGAGATGCAAGGTTGTCCCTGGACCTCTGTTGCAGACTACACCTCTGTCAGCTGTTGAGCAGTGAGGCCCAGAGGCACCAGCTGGTGGGGAAGCTGCAAGCCCTGGTGGAAGAGACATTTGGGAGCCAGCTACAAGACAGGGCTGTCCTCGACCCAGCATACATGGAGAGGATCCTCCTGCTGAGACAGGTGTGAGGTTGGGGAGCTCTGGGAGGTTGAGGGAATGGGTGGGTATTCCCATTCCTGCCCCTTCCAGGAGTTTCAGAGCCCCATTCCCAGTACACTCAGTGACTGCCTCTTCTCCCAGGGTCACATTTGCCGACTGCAGGATTTGGTCTCCCCAACGTACTCCTACCTATGGGCTCGCCCTGATGTGGACCGAGCACAGCTATGTGCCATCTCAGAGGAGATGGATGTGATTGCCAGGCGGGTGTTGGGGTAAGTGCCTGCAAGCTGAGCTCAGTGTTTTGCACCCTGTTTCTCTTTCTCTTTCCCTCACACTTCTTATTCCAGGGCTTGGTGTTAGGCTGGAAAGGTCAAGTAGCTTGTCCAAAATATAGCTCCTTACTTGGTGAAGCAGGAATTCTAACCCAGGCAGGCCAGGTCTAGAGACAGGTAGTCCAGTAACTGTTTTCTACTGCTTTTTCCTGTGTATAAAGTGCTTGGTCAGTGCCTGACACCTAGAAACCTTCACTCTGTTATTATTATATATTCATATTATTTAGGGGGAGGCGTGGGGGTTGTTCATGAGCCAGGACGCAAACCCAGGTCTCCCACATGACAGGCGAGCATTCTAATAATATATATTTTTGAAGAGGTAAGAATACATGCACATGGCAGAAAAACAAATAGTGCAAGAGGGTTTATAGCAAAAGTGTCATTCTTCCCTCCTATCCAAGACTCCATCTTCCAGTAGAAAGGCACCCACACTTAGCAGTTTTCTTTCCAAAGTTTCTGCATATTCAAGAATATGTCTGTATAACTGTTCTAATTTTTTATATTTAATTCTTTGAATGTGAATATATTCATATGATTCAAAACCTAGAAATTGTTTTGAAAAAGAGGGGGGAAGTACATAGTTAAAAGTCCTTTCTAATTCTTGTCCCCATCTGCCCAGTTCTAGAATGCTTGTAGGTTACTGCTATTCTTAATTGCAGCTAAATAATCCTTATGTTCTGTTCCCCCTACCTTAACACAGTGACACTGTTCTGTATGTTTTCACTTAACAATATATCTTTAGATTTGTCCAGTACTTAGGCTCATTTTTTTCTACAGCTAGACCTATTCCATTGTATAGCTTTACCATCATTTAACTCATACCCTACCAATGGATGTTTGGATTGTTTCCAAATTTTGCATTTAAAGTAATACTGTAATGACTAGCCATGCATAGACATCATTAAGCAAATTTGCAAGTATATCTGTTGGATAAATGCTTAAGAGCAATTCTCAATAATAATATCCTTTAATTTATGATTTTCCAGAATAGTGGCTATTAGCTCTAATTCACCAGCACCCAATGCCTTAATGCCCAGTCCCTGCCATGGATTAGATTTCCAAGACACACTGGGGCTCCCACTCAAGTCAGGAAAGTTGACACACAAATGTTCAAAAGCTGCCAGATCTCTCAGAGTGCCTTCTGTGACTGTGCCAAACTCAGGGCCAGCTCTAACGTGTCCTGAGCTGCCGTGGTTGGCCATTCTCTTTCACCAGCTCTTTGCAGCCTGATTTCCCACAATGACATTGGAGAAAGTGTCTATTTTATTCCAGATTACATTTTATCTTTTCATGATTTCATGTCCTTAATTTAGTAGATAACAGTAATCATAAAGCCCAATTAATGATGCAGGAAGAATGGTTCCTTTGGTCTTAAATTGAAGCTCAATTGCTTAAGTACTTGCAATTAGTAGGAAAATCTACCTGCACTAAAACGCTATTTGTTCAAATCAGTTAGGAACCCAGCTCTCTAAGCTGGGAGCATTCTACACTAAGTCATTCTTTGGAATGGAGGCATCAGGACCCTGTTTACGAGCATGCAGTGTCAGAATTGGCATCTTGGATCATCTGCATCAGTGAAAATCTCCAGTTTCAGTCCCTTTTCAGTATCTCCAGTTTGAAATCTCTGACAGTAATTTAGGGAAATTGTGAAGTTGCAGTGGAAACATGCTCACCCCTACCCTCTCTCATCTCTTGCTCTAATTCAGAATCAAGGCTGGGGCAGATTTTTTGCAGGTCCAATTCTAACTGGGGAATTTCTCTTGAAACTCAGATGTGCTTTTGGGAAAGGATCTCAGCCACACAGCCAAAAAAGTTGGGGATATTTGTTGGCCATAGGACTGTAGATTCTTAAATGCTTCAACTTGTCAGCTTTCCCAAGATTACCCAGCAAACTGGTGGCAGGGCTGTTTACTGGAACCAGAGTCTCCTGATTTCGTCCTTCCTGTTCTGCCATGCTACAGCCCCAGAGACGTCCTACTCTTCAGATTAATTTCCCAGAGGACCTTCTTAGATCCAATGGCTAACCCATTACTAAGTCTCTTTCTAAATCCTACTGCAATGCCTCTGAGTTCCTAAGTGTAATAAATATCAGCTAATATTTTTTTAAAAACTGTTTATTGAAATATAAAATCTAATACTTCTGAGTCCTTACTGTGTGTTCAGACACTGCACTTAGGACTTCACAAGTTTTAACTCAGTATGATAGCCCTGGGAGGTGAAGCACTATTATTAATCCCTCAATCAGACTGAGAAAACTGAGGTCGAAAACTGAGTAAATCTCTTTATTCCAGTACCCTCTTAGTTCCACATATTGTGCCTACTTGCTTGGATTATCTCTGTCTTTATTATTTTTCTTCCCTAACAGGAATTTCCTTTCTTGGATTGGGGAGGGAGGTGATAGATATTCCACACTTACCAAGCCTTAACATTGATTGCATTGTTTGTATTATGTATGAGCAATAATTCTCTGATTTCTTTCTCCCTCTTACAGCCTTTTAGAAAGACCTGGTATGACCTTATCACAGGATATGCTGAATGGAGAACTAAAAAAGCTGTCAGAAGATCTGGAAGGCACCAAACACAGCAGTGTGATGAAATTCCTCCGAGTGGCTCTCAGTGGACAGCTGGTGAGTAGGTAGATGGGCTGGACTGTTCCTCAGGTCCCCTCATTTATCCACTCAACTAATATTTACCAGTAGAAACAAAGCTCAGTTTTGAGGATATAGAGATGAATGAAGCATGATCCTGCCCCTCATTCAGTTGTTCAGTAGATAATAATTATTTTGTATCTACTGTATGCAGGCACCATGCTAGGTGCAGTGGATGCAGCAGTGAACAAAACAAACATGGTCCCTTCCTTCATCAACTTTGCATTTTATTGGGGAGGAGGAGGTAAGAGACAGAGCATTTAAGCATTTCCTTAATATGGAAAAAGCAGTATCCTGGGACACATATTCCTCCACAAAAATTTAATACCCATAAAATATTAGCTTTGCCAGCAGCAGGGATGGGGGCAGGCTGGAACATAACTTCTGCAGACTGAGGCTAAGTGTTAGTTTCCTAGGCAGTTTAGGGCAATAAGAGAATGTTTGTTTGTTGGTTTGGTTGATTGTGGGATTTTTTTTTTTTTAAGTTTTTATTATGATAACATATATCCAACATAAATTTTCCATTTTAATCACTTTCAAATATATAATTCAGCAGTGTTAATCACATTTGACATTGTTGTGCTACCATCACCATCATCCATTATCAAAACTTTTCCATCATCCCAAACAAACTGTATCAATTAAGCATTTATTCCCCATTCCCCACCACCACCCCTGCCCCTGGTAACCTGTATTCCAATTTCTGACTGTGAATTTGTGTATTCTAACTATTTCATATAAGTGAGTTCATACAATATAATTTTTTTTTGTATGCTGTATGGCAGGAGGTCACATTTCATTATTTTTCCATGTGTGTATCCCATTATTGCAGCACTGTTTTGTGGGATTTTTGTTTGTTGGTTGGTTTTTTTTTGTTTGTTTTGCTTGTTTGTTTGGTTGGGGTTTTTTTGGGGGGGAAGTGCAGGGACCAGGAATAGAACCCAGGACTCCTGCATGACAGGCGAGAATTCTACTACTGAACTACCCTTACATCCCCTCATATAATTTTGTCTTTTTGTTCTTAGCAAGGACCCCCTGTGGCTGAGATGATGGTAACCTTGGGACCAAAGGAAGTACAGGAACGAATACAGAAGGTGCTTTGCAACTAACAAGGTGTGCAGGACAGTGGAGGTGGCCCTAGGAACCTGTATACTTGAAAGTTGCCTTTGAAGGAGAGGAGAAAGGAGGTGTGGGCTGACCAGGAACTTTGTGGACTAAGAGTGGAAGTAAAATTCCTGAGTGTGCACACAAGTGCATTTCTGACTCCACAGCAGGCTGGTCCTCACCACTCAGGAAGTCCAGCCTCATCCCATCTTCTTGGCTCTGGAGGGAAAGACTTTGTGTGTGTTCTAACAATGGCACCACATTATGCAGTAGAGATCAGGAGTTTATTCATATAGAGTAAACATCAGAGAATAGTTCACTTGTCCAGAATCTTCATCAGCAGCCTGGGCACATGGATCCTAGTTCTCAGGCCCAATTTGGATTTAGAGCAATACAGAATGACTGATAAAGTGGAGCTGAACTCAATTTCAGTCTTTTATTTGGGGTTTCCTTGGGGAAGAATCATTCGTCTGCCAAGGGTAAGGGCTTGTCTTTTAAACTACTTTATGTCCTGGGACCTGAGGCAGCCTGCTCTCCATTCTCTGAAGTCTGTTTGTTTTTCTTTTCTGGTTCTTCAGACCTGGTCCTTGGACTGGAGACCATCATGCTACCTATTTTGCAACTTTTTCTTCATTTTTACCTCCTCCTTCCACATATTACTTGTAACTCATTATCCCAGGGTTTCTGAAATGAGATGTTCTTCTTGGGGTCCTAGGTGATGGGAATAGCTAAAGTAAAAGGAAGAAGGTGGCTAGGTACAAAGACCCCTTCAAGGCTTCCATACTTCCCTAAGTAGTAGCCAGTCTGCAGGATGGCCCCCAGTGATCCACCTCCTGGTATTCATACCCTCATGTAGTCCCTGTCCACACTGAATAGGCCTGACTTGTATAACCAGTAGGCTACTGAGATGACAGAGTTTGACTTGAGGCAAGGTCATAAATACATTGCACCTTCTATCTTATTCACTTGAATCCCTTTCTTTGGTGGAAGCCGGGATCCAGGTCATGAAGATACCCAGGTAGCTTTGTGGGGAGCACCACATGACAAGAATTGAGGCCTCTTGCCAATAGCCATTTGTGTGGGCAAACATGGAAGCAGAGCCTCCAGCCCAGTTGAGCCTTCAGATGACTGCAGCTCCAGCTGACTTCTTAAACTGCAGCCTCATGTAAGACCCTAAGCAAGAACCACCCAGCTGAGCTGTTCTCCCAAATTCCAGACACTCAGAAATTGTGAGATAATAAATGTTTATAGTTTAAAAACCACTTGGTTTGGGGGTTATTTATTACTTGGCAGTGGATAATGAATACGCTCTTTTTGCCCAGGGGAATAGGGAAAGGAAATTAAAGAGTTTTGAATCTTATAGAATGCTATTCTTTGCTTGAAAACTGCATCAGGTATGGTTCTTTGCTTTCAAGCAATAGGAATTAACTCTGTCTCTGACTGTGGGAGAGTCTTAGAATCTCTGGAAAAGCCAAAGAACAAGGTCTTGAAGAAGGTAAGCCAAGGAAGCTGTGGTTATCCAGGCAGGATAAGCTGATGGCCAGTCTTGTCTGAGTTCTTCAAAATTCCAGCTGTGTTTTTTTCTATTACTTCTCTATTTGTGTTTTCCCCTTCAGTTTTGGATGACTCCAGTAAAGATTCAAATTCTAAGGACAGAATGTCTGGTTGGACTAAATTATGCCAATTCCTTAGCAAGAAATAGTCCCACAGGGATTATATCCAGTGGAGGAAAAGTGGTTCCTGGGGAGAGCAAGGGAGCTTTTTCCAGAAGAAAGGGTACAGAACTGTTATCTGTTTTTCCAGGAAACAGGTGTCAACCATAGGAATAACAATACTTGTGATTTATTTGGCACTTACATGATCCTCAACCAATTCCGTGGTTTCACATTACTCTGATAAATGCTTTAAACTGTCATCTCATTGAATCATCACAGCCCTGTGAAAGCACTACTATTATTATGCCTCTGTTACAGATAGAGAAACTGAAACTCAGAAAAGCTAAGTAATTTTTCCAAGGTTGTAGTGTGAGGGAGAGACAGGTTTTAAACTCAGGCCTATATGGCAATCCAGAGTCCAAATGTAGCTCTTAATTACTAAGTAGCATCAGAACCTCTGTTGCTAAGACATCAGATATGGTCATGAGAAGCTCTCAGCTCACCATTGGGGGATGGGGACATTTTAACAAAACAGGAGATGTTTAATGCTAAAGTGATAAAGCTGCTACCTTTTCCTTAGTTGGAATAAGCTGTCTAGAAAGCAGCATGTATAGTTTGGATTGGAGGTTTTGCACAGGACCAGTAGGAGTGTAGGAAGACATTTCACACATTTTAAATAACCTCAAGTCCATACCCCAGTGTTTTTGAAAGTCAGTAAAGAACTGTGGTAAAGTGCAAGAAACCCATTCACGCTAATAAAACAAGAAAGGAATTTATTGGATAAATTGAGGCTCTTACAGACCCAAGGGAAAAGACTTCTAGCTGAACTCAAGAGACTGACATCTGTACCTAGAAACCTTTTAGGACCAAAAGCAGCCATTCTCTATCTCTGCAATTGCAGTTTCTCCCATCTCCCTTTGTCTGTGTGTTCATGTCTCCTTATGTAGGCTGGCTTACTCTCCATCTCTATGCTTGGCCAACAATTGCCTCAGCCCTAAAGTTGAATCTGTCTTCTAAGTCACCAAATTACTAGTATTTCAGGTCCAAATTCCCAGGAGAGAATCTAATGGACCTACTTTGAGTTGGGTGCCTACCCCTGGTCCAATCCACTGTGGCTAGTCAGACAGAGTCATAGAATACAAACATGCATCAGGGGGTTGCTCAAAGTGAGTGGAAAGAGCAGTTCCTCTCCTCAGTACATTGTCTTTCATGTTGTTTAGAGAATATCTTTCCAGAAAATTTACCATTTTCTAGAGCCAGTTTGGAATCTCATTTATATTGTCTTTAATCCTGTTTTATTTTTTCTTCATAATACTATGAATTATACAGTGTATGTAGTGTACTTATACGTATTTATTATCTCTCTTACTCAAAAGAATATAATAAAATTAAGGTAGGGAGAAAGTTTGTTTTATTCTTGATTAAAACCATAGTACCTGGAACATTGCTGAGCACATACTAGCGAATCGGTAAAGATCTGAGAAACTATTTGCGGGCTTCATCTGTCTTCCCAAGGGCTCCTCTTAGTTCTTTGAGAGTGAAATCAGTTTCTTCTGAAGTGCCACTCAACTGGTCCGGCTGGATTCCAGCAGTTCAATTACTTCAGTTTACTCTTGGAAATCTTTTTTGCAAGATATGCAGTGGTAGTTAGCAATCTGGTCCATTTGCTTATAATTTTTATTGACTCTAGCTCCCTGGGAGAGATTGACCTTTCACAAAGAGTTGGAAGTGAATTGAGGGAAAGGGACAGATGGGATGGTTTCATATGGAGAGGGATGTTTTAGTGGGGACTAAAATATAGAATAGTCTGTCAGTTAATATTTTTATCCTATGATGGTCCTTGCTTTTCTTTCCGACCTTCCCAGGGACCAAGATAATGAATACTTAGAAATTGAGGACTCTCTGGGTGGTAGTAGGGACCAGAGAGGGAAGCTTTTGATTATCATTCAGGAGTATCAGAGTATAACTGAGAAATTAAGATTTAACAAATAATTATGATGACTGAATCATTATATACATGTCTTTTTCTTACTGTTTGGTATATTGTGGAAAAGCCTAAAGGAAATACCTGAAATTACTGAAACCTGCTCAGTTGTAAATTGCAACAACCTCATGGCTGGCCCCACTTTTACTCCCTTATCCTGTTCTAGAACTTTAGCGTCTTCTTTTTTTTTTTTTTTTTAACTTGGGCAGGCACCGGAAAACGAACCCGGGTCCTCTGGCATGGCAGGCGAGCATTCTTGCCTGCTGAGCCACCATGGCCCAACTTTAGAGTCTTATCATCACGAAGACAACCCCCTAATGTTAGTAAAGGAACTTAAGTCAGCTCAGAACTAACCTCTGACTAGCTGACTACTGTGTTTATAATTGTTATAGTAGTGGTTAGTCTGGCTTCCTTCTAGCTTTGTTCTACTCCTTCACATTTGTAAATTATAGTTTATACTTATTATTGTAATGGTAACAACTCCACCTTCCTTTGAGTTAAAAAAAAAAACAACTTAGACTCGGGGACAGATTTTAGGCCTATAGATCATATCTATTCTCCTTGCTTTGTGTTGCAATAAACTCTCCCTTTGAAGCCTGGTGTCATCCATTGGCTGTTATGTGCATCAGGCAGAGAACCCTATGTTTGATCAGTATCAATTCAACACCTCTGGCAGGACATGGCTGTCTATAAAGAATAAGGAATCCAACTGCCTCAAGTTCTGGAGCCCCAGCAGGACAGATAAGCATGGTAATTGAGTCTTTTCTGGCCACTGGACCCGTTTAGTCTAGAGGCTTGGCAACCAGGTTTTGTTTTGGCCTACCCATACCTTGGTCTCCTCAATAAGTGTCAAAGGGAGAAATAGTTTTCAGTTACAGGTCCAGACATCTGACTGGGTGGGTGGGTCCCCAAGTAAAGTGGATCAGAAAGATAGTATTGAGGTAGTTTACAAGTTTAACCTTAGTAGTATTGTATAACTTTATGAATTTATGTGTATCACTTTATGCATTTGTGTGTTACTCGGTGTATTTGTATGCATCACTTTATAACTTTGTGCATTCATAAATGTATATAAATGCAAGCTTTCTCGAAGAAAGAAAAGCAGTATGTCTGCCATGCTGCTAATCATGTCCAGGCTTACTCAAGCATGTCTGAAAATATTGGTGTGCAAAACAGGATGTCTGCCATGCCTGTTCCTAGGCACATCCAGGGCCTGCCTGTCTCTCAGATGAAAGAGTTCAGCTAAGGACCAGATAGTAACTCCCACCCTGCAAGTTCTGTTTCTGTACTTTTGCAGTGTTTACCACCCATTCCCATAGTTACTCTTGCCTTGCTCACTAACCTATATAATCTGGAAACAAAGAATATTCAGGGCTCAGACTTTGGACAGGAGTCCTCTGAGACTGCCGTGCAATAAAAGTTTTGTCCACTTCTCAGAGGCTCCGGTGTTTTCCTGGGTGTTGTTTGGAGTTTTCTCTACTTCAGTATGGGGCTTTGAGGTCCTTGGACCTAGGTATAAGGCCCTGGGTCCTGCTTCCAGAACAATCTCCTTTGCTCTGACCTCTACACCTTTCTGTTTTCTGAGTACCAGTCTGTATGGGGTTCAAGGCCCTTACCTGAGTTTGTCTGTTGAGTATACTCCTGAAATATAAGTAATCCAATAATTAATTAGTATTTAATGAAATTAAGTGTTTACTATCCATGTAAGTGTTAATTGATGTGTTACTTAAATAAATAGTGTTAAGGTGTCTGTTAGTGTGTTACTACATTTGTATTGTTCAAGTGTTCCTAACTAGTTAACTGATTACTGAAATTCTTTAAAATTAGAAATTCTAATTCTAATTGCATTCTAGAATGTAGCCCTTTTTGAAAAATTGTAAAGACTCTAGTTATGAGTCTATGAAAAAAAAATAGTTTATTTCTGTAACATAGTCTGGTCTCAATATGACTTACAATCAGGAGAAAAATGTCCTGACAATGGTTCTATAGAAGACATTGAATTACAATCTGAGTTGTTCTGCAAAGGAGTGCAGAAATGGTGTTATGACAAAGGTAGTGGATTATTTTTCCTGATGCACTCATATGACCAGTTCCCGAGATGCTGGGGTTTCAAAGAGAGAAAAAGTTTATTAATAGGTGCCTAGCAGGAGAGCAGATGGCCTATCAGCCCAAAATCTGTCTCCTCAAGCTGCAGTAATTCTGATAGTTTTATAGAGTTAAAAGATGGGTGGGTTTTAGGATAATGAGCACAGTGGCCCCAGGTGATGTAATTAGATGTGATCAAATTATTGCACATGCACAGATTGATTACATGCTTAGTCATAGAACACGTGTAAGAAAATGGAAGCCTTAATGTAATGACAGGTGTGATTTTTAACA
Source organism: Myrmecophaga tridactyla (assembly GCA_004026745.1). NCBI lineage: Eukaryota > Metazoa > Chordata > Mammalia > Pilosa > Myrmecophagidae > Myrmecophaga > Myrmecophaga tridactyla. Next base: position 3,165 of record PVIY010042707.1, on the reverse strand, counting down.
TTATAATGAGGTATAGGTAACTTATATATTAGGGTTTAAACTGCTGTGCATGCAGGCAGGCCCATTTTGATTAGACCCAGTTTCCGTTATCACGATAACTGGATTTGGGGTGGATTACTTCTGGGCTGGCCCAAAACCGTTCATTAATAAACATTAGGGACTGTTTTTAGTGATCGTAGGACTAAAATTGAAAAACTGGATAATGAAGACTAGTCACAAGGTTTTTACAATCACAGGGGCACAAGATAAAGGCTACAAAATCATTGTAAGAGATCAGGGCAGCCAGATTACAATGTAGAGATTTCAGTATTTCCCTTTGCCTACTCCAGTATACCAGAAAGCAATAAGGAATATCTATATAATGATTCAGTAATCAAAATCATCCCTTAAATCCTAATCTCTGTTACAATGGATGAGACGATGTATGTTTAATCCTTTATTTGTCTCTCCCTGCAATCAGTGTTGATGAGAAAATGTAAAATTTACCTGTAAAGATTAGAGGAGAAAAGAAGAATGTCCTCCCTAATTCAAATTGGGAGCATCCAATAGAGCCTTTATTCATTCTTTCATTTGTTCCACCTCTACCCTATAACCCAGGGGCCAACAGATCAGGAAAGGAGGAAGCACCCTTCCTTCTCTTTTCTCCTCCTTTGTATTCCCTTTAGCAGAGGTAAAAAATAAATAAATAAATAAATAAATAAATAAAGCCAAACAAATCTGAGATAAAAATGGTCTCTGCCTTCCAAATCTATCAGGGTACTCAATTCAGTCAGGGCTGCTCTCTAAGACCAGCGGCTGAACCTCTGGCAACATTTTCACCGTCCTGCAAATACCTACAAGAGTAGACAAGCAAGAAGACCCAAGAAGATTTAAATGTGTAAATTTCCACATTAAATTTATATAGTTGAGACCCCACTCTATAGAGGAAACCCAAAGAAAATGGAAAGCTTAGTTGCTTTGATATTAGCAACCTATAACCCAAATTGGGCTAATACTCAGGCCTTGTTAAATGCCTTGATAACGAGAAGAATGGAGACTGGTAATAGAAAAGCCAAAACAGGAAGCAGGTAAGAAACGAGAAAATCCTAACAACCCAGTGCATGCTGAAGCAAATTTTGCAGCACCAGTAAAAGATCCTGAATAGAATCCAAATAATGATAATTACCGGTCTAAATTAGAGCATTATAAATAATAAAAAAAGAAAACCTATAAACTTACAAAAGAATAATGAGACAACACAAGAACCAAAGGAAAGTCCCTCAGCTTTCCTTAAAATACTTTATACTACTTACCAGCAATGCGCTAATGCACATCTGGAAAGTCTAGATAATGCCAGAAATTTAAATATAATCTTTATTACAAGAATTTTCCTGATACAAGGAGAAGCTACAGAAAATAGAAATAATATTACCCATTGCTAGGTTGCTTAAAATTGCCTTAAAAGTTTATTACAATGGGGACCAATTTAAGAAAAAAAAGAACCATCACTTCCAGGGGCTCTCCCAAAAAAACACCACTTCTTTCAATATCCCACCAGAAGCCTCATGTAACAATACTGGTGGGAAAACAATTGCCTTTTTGATTAATATAGGTGATTAAATTTTTAAAACTAACATGATTTCCAACCAATCAGCTCCTATAACAGGGGTGTCCAGTAAAATGCAAAGAAATAATTTCTACAGTCATTAAGTTGCCTAATTAAAACCAAATATTTAAAGCATACTTTCTTGTACATACTTAAAATGTCCATTTTTCTTGGTAGGGACCTGTAAACCAAATTAGACGTCCAAATAACTTTTTCTTCCAGATTGTTTATTAAGAGTGTCTCCAGGGCAAATTTGTACATTGCAAGTTGCACTATTGTTCGCTAAGAAAGGTAAGCAAATCACCACAATCCCAGGAGAAAACTTTAAAGATATAAAACTGGAGACATACCTGATGAAAAACCTAGAGGTGCAAAATAATAAGATCAGTTCAAGTGAAATTCCAAAAGCCAGGTACTATATATCGTGGCTAAACAATATGCACTTAAAATAGAACCCAAAGAAGGAATTATTCCATTAAGTATGTGGATGGTATCTTAATTACAAAGTCATACCAGAAAAAATAAAAATTATAATTCAAATTAGTAAATTTTATATTTTTGTATTTGTTTTTTGTGTCTGACTTTCTCTTTGTGTCTGCCTGTTCAATGTATATTTTTCTACCTCCAGAAAGTAATACCAAGTTAAAACAGAACAAAACAAAAATTCTTAAAAGAGCTCTATATAAATTGGTTAGAGATAAATCAGCACACACACACACATGCACATATATAGGTACTCCTGGAATGCCAGAAATTAAGAAAACTGAGCTTCTAGTGCTCTTTTCAACTCTTCCTGCTCCCGGTAGAAAGACTGGAAGCAGTTCTTTATAGAAGTTCTTAAGATCCTGGGCTTTGAAATTCAAAGCCCAGCTCTGCAAGGATGATTGCTTCAGGTTATGTAGAAATCTAAACACAAAAACTATGAGACAAAAAAAGATCATCTCTATTATTTCTATCTCGCCAATTACTCTCTCAGGGCTTTCTGAATCTTGATCAAATTCAAGCAGAAATAGTAAAAATAGACCAGTTGAGACAACTATGGGGGAAGGGCTGGGGGCAGAAAAGATTGGGGGAAGTGTAAAGTTAGACTTAAAAATTCTTTCTGCTAGGCCTAGAGCTTAAGAATAGCGAAGTCAGAAAGAATATTATGAAACAGGTCACGTTTTGCACACTTTGTCCTGTAATTCCCCAATTTGTAAATTTTTTTTCTAATAATACCTTTGTAACAGTAGCTGCAAAAAAACAAATCATTACTAAGACGTATTTATGGCCTTAAGGATAAATGAATAAAATCCAACTGCCAAATTTGAAAGCTTCATAGAGAAAGGACAGGAGGGCTATTGGGACAGTGATTCCAGGGTGTAAGTGACCTGGGAGGGTCTTCTGCAGCACAGGGTGGCCCTGGTTGCAAAAGCTGAGGAACTGAGAAGCAGGGAGCTGGAGACTGTCCAGCTGGTGCAAACAGCCTAACGTGGGAGCTCAGAACCCTCAGGAGTGCATGGACAGGGAGACGGGGACTAGGGAGTAAACCAGACTGCCTTTGCTTCCCTCACCAGCACAGCCTCAGGACCCGTGACTCA
>PVIY010042706.1:0-20792 GCA_004026745.1 Myrmecophaga tridactyla | reverse complement strand
TTACTTAAATGTAATTAAGGATCATGATAACTTTCCTCAATCCTTTCTTCTATATTTAAGATTTTTTTCAGTTCTTAACATTCATTAATATAAAATATGGATTTTCAAAGAACAAAAGGAGATATTCAAGGTGGACACCATTTTCCATTAAGAAATATGACACAAACATTGAAGAAAATGAAATGAAGTTTACTACTCTACTCTTATCAAAATCAAAACTAGCATTATAACAAAATTCCCAGAATAGGTTACAAACTTTATATTACTACTGTCATATTTTTCTGATTATATATGTGTTTGCTCGTATCTCTTCATTGAAGAATTAAGGAAATGATGAAACAGGAGAGTAAAATGGAGGGAAGTGACAGAAATAGAAAGGGAAAAGTTGGAAATATAGTAAGCACTTGAAAGAACAAAAGAAAGGAGAAAAGAACTCTTTGTTATAAATGATCTGGCCCTGTCTATTTCTTCAGCCTCACATGCAGTTTCTCCCCTAGCCCCCCGCAAAAAAAACCTCTCCATTAACAGCTTCTTAGATAACTCTATTTTATTGCTTATTTGTATATACGCACATTAGTTTGTTTATTTATATATTATTAAACTGAGTTGTGCATGATTTATGTTCTGCTGACTGCATCTTTTACTATGACCTAATTCTTGGCATTGCTTCCTCAGGGAAGCTTCTTTTTTCTCCCAGCCTTCATTAAACCTTAGTCTTATCTATAATATTTCTTATGATGCTACTTGATAGTTGACATATAACTCTCTTGCCTGTCACCCCTATCAAGCCTAGGAGTTTCCTAATGACAAAGACAATGTTTTATTCAAAATTCTGACCCATAGAAAATGTTCAGTTTGAGTAATTGGATAGATGAGTGAATGGAAGGTTATCTAATAATAATAGTTGATTATTATCATCAGATAGTATTTTGCAATATTTTATCATGCATGTAATATTTTATCTTATAATCTTAGCACTTTCTGTAGAATGGCGAATTTTAAAACAAAAAAGTCTTGAGCATATGGCATGGTGAATTAACCTCCCACAATCTGCCTATCTTGTTGTCCAAAGCCTAGAAAGAAATACAACCAGTTCAAGGGAAGCTCATTCAAAGAATTATCTGAACCCAGAATCTGCATTTGCAGCATACACTACATTTTATTTTAAATACCTTGGTTTTCAGAGAAACTTTGTCTAAGAGCCATTTCTCATTCAGTAAAATTTGAAGCAGTAAGTTAGAAAAAAAAGAGACCCATAGAAACCCAGTGTTAAGGTAGCTGCCCTCATATGTCTTGGAGGAGTTGGGATGCATGAGTATTGTGCTGGGCTTCTGAGCTTTGGGGCTGACTTCACTCCAGGGTTCTGTTCATCCAGGCAAGTTCTATTGTATTCTTAATTGCCTAAATATTTCACCAAATATCTGTGTCCCTATTTTTTTCATAAGAAAGGAATTTCATTATGTTTCAGATTGCTGCACAAGTTGAATTTTCGTTTTTCTCTATATACCTGTCATGGTAAGTTTCCTGTGTCAACTTGGCCAGGTGCTGGTGCCTTGTCATCTGACCAGGCAAGTGTGGGCCTGTCTGTTGCCATGAAGATATTTCATGGACATAAATCATGAGTATGTCTGCTGCATCCACAGCTGATTGCATTTATAATCAGCTAAGGGGAGTGTCTTCTGCAGTGAATGATGTTTTCTTTAATCACTGGAAGACTTTTAAGGAGGATTCAGAAGAGTCCCAACAGGCCCCAAAAGGTGAGTTACAAAGTGTCACCCAGGAGGAGGTATGTTATACTCCAAAACAACTGCATGAGTTTTCTAATTTATATAGGCAGAAATCAGAAGAATATGTGTGCAATGGATTTTAAGTGTGTGGGATAATTGTGGGAAGAATATAAAGCTGGATCAAGCTGAATTTATTGAGATGGGCCCACTAAGCAGAGATTCTCAATGTTATAGCTTGAGGGGTTAGAAAAGGCACTAACAGTTTGTCCAGAGGACATGAGTTGCTGGGAAAGAGGCTGACTTGCATCCACAGAATGGGTCATCTTATCCACTTCATTATTAAAACCTTCCTCTGTTGAAGTCAACCTCTGGTGCGCATTCACAAGGGACACAAATATATTCATATTTTTAGCCGACTTAGAAAGGTCTATCCACATACCTCTTCCCCAGACCTCTTTGTCACCAATTTTCCAATCCTACTCTTTCAAGTTCCTGACCATCTAGCCATACCATTAACAACAGCTCATAAGTAAGTATACAAATGCACCTCTGGCTAGTTCTCCTTCCAAGCAAAATGAACAACCATGTGCACTGCTCTAAGTTCTGCCCACTGGAAGGATTTCCCCTAAGCATTGTCCTTCAGTGATATCCCAGGAAGGGGTTGTAGTGCTGTAACTTTTCATTTTTTAGTGGTACTTGCATATTGTGCAGAACCATCTAGAAACTGGGTCCGAATTTACTCTTCCTCAGTCAACTCACTGTAAGGAACCCCTCAAGAGGCATTAGTTCTGGTCTGGGAAAGAGAAGATAATGAGGCAGGAGTGAAGGCTATGGACATTTGGGCCCTCATGTAACTTACTTGTGCCTTCAGGACCTGCTCTGGTCTTATCTTATATATACCATCTTCATTTTCTGATGGAGTGCTGCTGTGCATGCCCAACTTAATGCTTTGGGTCAGACAACCCCTAGGTCATGATAGGCAACTCAGGTCTCATGGTAACTTGGTGGCACACAGTTAAGCATTCAATCTCTGCTAAGGCCCAGTAGCAGGCCAAAAGTTGTTTCTCCAAAGGAGAATAGTTATGTGCAGCTGATGATAAGGCTTTGCTCCAAAATCCTAAGGGGTCTGTGTTGTGATTCTCCAGTAGGAGCCTGCCAATGGCTCTTGTAAGCATCTCTATTTGGATCTTCTGGATCATGTGGTCCAAGTGGCACAGCAGCTTGTACATCAGCCTGGACCTGTCACAGAACCTCTTCTTTTGGGGGGCCCCACTCAAAATTAGCTGCTTTTCTGGTCACTTGATAAATGGGCCAGAGTAGCACACCCAAATGAGGAATATGTTGTCACCAAATCCAAAGAGACAAACCAGGCATTGTGCTTCTCTTTCAGTCATAGGAGGGGCCAAATGAAGCAACTTATCCTTCATCTTAGAAGGGATATCTTAACATACCCCACACCATTGGACACCTAGAAATTTCACTGAGGTGGAAGGCCCCTGGATTTCTGTTGGATTTATCTTCTATCTTCTGACATGCAAATGCTTTACCAATAAGTCTAGAGTAGTTGCTACTTCTTGTTCACAAGGTTCAATCAACATGATATCATCAATTTAATGAATGAGTGTGATGTCTTATGGGAAGGAAAAATGATCAAGTTCCCTGCTGATAAGATTATGACATAGGGCTGGAGAGTTGATATACTCCTGAGGTAGGACAGTGAAAGCACATTGCTGACCTTGCCAGCCGAAAGTAAATTGTTTATGTTAGTCCTTACTAAGTGCTTCTGAGATTAAAAAAAAAAAAAAAAAACATTTGCCAGATCAATAGCTGCATATCAGGTACCAGGGGATGTATTGATTTGCTCAAGAAATGATACCACATCTGGAACAACAGCTGCAATTGCAGTTACCATCTGGTTGAGCTTATGATAATCCACTGTCATCCTCCAAGACCCATCTCTTTTTTGCAGAGGCCAAATAGGAGGATTGAATGGGGATGTGGTGGGAATCACCACCCCTGCATCCTTCAAGTCCTTAAGAGTGGCAGTAATCTCTACAATCTCTCGAGCTATCTGGTATTGCTTCTGATTTACTATTTTGCTTGGTAGGGACAGTTATAGTGGCTTCCATTTGGCCTTTCCCACAATAATAGCCCTCATGCCATGACTTAGAGAGTCAATGTGGGGATTCTGCCCGTTACTTAGTATGTCTATTCCAAATATGCATTCTGGAACTGGGGAAATAACTAGGGAATTGGTCCAGTTGCCCACTGGACCCTCTGTGAGATGAACCTGAGCTAAAACTCCATTAATCACCTGACCTCCATAAGCCCCCACTCTGGCTGGTGGGCCAGAGTGATGTTTTGGGTGCCCTGAAATTAATGTTACTTCTGAACCAATGTCTAATAATCCCCCAAACATCTTATCATTTCCTTTTACCCAGTGCACAGTTAGCCTGGTAAAAGGCAGTCGGTCTCCTTGGGAAACGCTTGGAGGAAGATTAACCATATAAATTCATGGCAGTGTAGCAATGTGCTCCTCAAAGGGACAAGGACTCACCCTCATTCAAGAGGCTCTGGGTCTGTCAAACTGTCTTAAGTCTGGAAATTGATTAAGGGACCATGTCTCTGTTTTTGTAATTCAATTTAGACTTCTGTTCATTTGACCTAGAACTGTTTTGCTTATACAACTCAAATAAGAACAAGCTTCTGTGAGTCAAACTACTTTGACTCCTGCTTTGAGACTGCTGTCCATGCTGTCCATTATGATAGCCATGTCCACCTTGTCTTTGGCAATTAGGTATTGCCACCTGGGTTCTGTCAACTAGGAATCTGATCATCCACATTGTGTTCAAGGATTCCAGATCATTGAGAGCAATTCCCACAGTAATATCTCACCTTCAGAGATGGGCAACTTCAGAGCACTTCAGGGATGATGGAGCTAGTCTCACAAATTTATTTCTCACAGTTCTGGTAAAAGGTGCATCCTCTGGACATTCCTGTACTGTATGAGCTGGGTCTCCATGATAAATCCATTCTAACATTCCAATCACTCTAAGCCACTGGATGCCATCATCTACATTACACCAAGGCAGTTCTGCCATTCCAACCTCAGTAACATTGGTAAACTTTTGATCCATATTTCAGAGGCTGTCCAAACTGTTTATGCCTTTTCTAACCCCTCAAGCTATAACATTGAATGCAGAATCTCTGCTTAGTGGGCCCAACTCAATAAATTCAGCCTGATCCAGTTTTATATTCCTCCCACCATTATCCCACACACTTAAAATCTATTGCCACACATATTCCTCTGCTTTCTGCCTATATAAATTGGAAAACTCATGCAGTTGTTTTGGAGTATAACATACCTCCTCCTGGGTGGCACCTTGTACCTCACCTTTTGGGCCCTGTTGGGACTTTAGTCTAGTTATAAGTCTGGAAGAAATGACAGGTGGTGGGGTGGGTCATGAAAAGAATTAGAGGTATCTTCCCAGCCATTTGCTTCCTGGCGTTTATTTGCAGTTTCATCTGGTGAAACAAGATTAATCGCCCTAGGGCTAATCTCTTCAGGTAGAGGTTGGGTGGCCAACTCCTTAAGGGAGGATGGAGGTAGGGTGGTTATGACTTCAGGGCACACTATTGCATGATTATGTAGAAAAGACTCAGCATGACCTAGGGTTTCAACCCTTCCACCTACATCATTATCAGTCATTATGTTGCCATTCCATTTTCCTGGGTTCCACTCCTTTCCAATCAATGCCTTCACTTTAATGGTGCACACCATGTAAGATTGAGATTTCAGTTTATGTTGTAAAGTTGTTACTCTAACAATAAAATTCTGAGTCTGATTTTCAGAGGTTTCAAACCTGCAGCTATGGGAAATAAGGTTTCCTTTGAGGCACTCATAGAAACATTTACATCTGTCATAGGGTGAATAAGCTTCTCATTTTAAGCCTTCACCTTATCCCTTTCCCTCATTTATGTATATAGCATATCTAACACTATATACAAGCAGCCAACATCTCTATACCTCCTATTTCCACAAAACTCCACAAAGATATGAAAAATATTATCCCCCCGGACTTGCTTCATACAAATGAAGCATTAGAAGAATCCAATGGTGATGTTTTGACTATTTCTTTTACCAACTCACCCCATGGATTAGTAGTGTCATTATTATTATGGGAAACAGAGTCCTTATTGCCTCTGATTCCAGTCAGAGTAGAAAACCAATTGTAAAAACCCATTTTTAATATTCTGTTTCTTAAGAACCTCTCCTGGGACCAAACTGCGTTGTATTAGCTAGGGTTTTCTAGAGAAACAGAATCAGCAGGAGATATCTGTAGATATAAAATTTATAAATGTGTCTCATGTGACAATGGGAATGTAGAGTCCAAGCTCTGTTAGGCAGGCCAGAAGCTGGTAACTTCAATGTAGGTCTCTCAGGAGAATCTGACTGGAAAACTGTGGGAATGGAAAAATCCCAAAATCCATAGGTCAGGCTGTGAAGCTCATGACTCAGATGATAGGTCTGGAAGAACTGCATCAGATAAGCTCACTGGCTGAAGCAGGAAGAGTGACTCTTCTGAATCCTCCTTAAAAGCTTTCTAGTGATTAGGTTGAGTCACTCGTTGCAAAAGACACTTCCCTTAGCCGATTACAAATGCAATTAGCTGTGTATGCAACAGACATAATCATGCTTAAGTCCATGAAATGTTCATAGTAACAGACAAGCCAGCACTTGCCCAACCAGATGACTGGGAACCACCACCTGGTCAAGGTGACACATGAATCTGATCATTACAGTAGGTATGGAGGTTATACATGGGCTCAGCAACATGATCTTCCACTCACCAAGAATGACCTCGCTACCACCACTGCTGAGTGCCCAGTCTGCCAGTAGTAGAGACCCATACTCAGCTCCATTTCCCAAGATAATCAGCTGGCTACATGGTGGCAGGTTGATTAAATTGAACCACTCCCATCATGGAAGGGGTAGTGATTTGTTCTACCTGGAATAGATGCATGCTCTGGATATGGGATTGCTTCCCCTGCACTCAATACTACTGCCAAAACTACCATCCATGGACTTAAAGAATGCCTTATCCAGCGTCATGTAATTCCAAATAAGCATTGCTTCCAATCAAGGAACCCACTTCACAGCAAATGAAATACAGGAATGGGCACATGCTCATGGAATTCACTGGTCTTATCATGTGCCCCATCATCCAGAGGCAGTTAGTTTGATAGAATGGTGGAATGACCTTTTGAAAATTCAATTACTGTGCCAACTTGGTCGCAATACCTTGCAGGGCTGGGTGATATTCTGTAGGAGGCTGTGTATGTTCTGAATCTGCATCTACTGTATGCTGTTGTTTCTCCCATTGCCAGGATCAATGGATCCAGGAACCAAGGGGTGGAAATGGGAGTGGCACAACTCACTATTACCCTTAGTGATCCACATAGAAAAATTTTACTTTCTGTTCCTGTGACCTTGAATTCTGCTGGTCTACAGGTTTTAGTTCCTGAATAGGGAGCACTTTCACTAGGAGAAACAACGATTCCATTAAACTGGAATTTAAGACTGACACCTGGTCATGCCCCTAGATCAACAAGCCAAGGAGGGATTACTTTATTGGCTGTCATGATTGACATTGACTATCAGGAGGAAATAAGACTACAATTGCACAATGGAGGTAAAGAAGAGTTTTCCTGGAATATACGAGGTCACCTAGGATGTCTTTTACTATTACCATGCCCTGTGATTAAAATCAATGGAAAACTGCTACTACCCAATCCAGGCAGGAGTACCAATGGCTTTCAAACTTTAGGAGTGAATGTTTGGGTGACCCCACCAGGCAAAGATCCATGGCCTGGTAAAGTGCTTACTGAGGGTAAAGGGAATATGGAATGGGTAGTGGAAGAAGGTTGTGATAAATGTAAACTGCCACCATGTGATCAATTACAGAAACAAGGACTATAATGATTTTTTCTTTATAATACTTTTTGTTCATTGTTATAGTATTTAAGTTGTAAGATATCAATTTTAAGAGTGACTATTACCTAAGGAGTTGCACTCTACTCTGGGAAGATTTAATGCATTTTCAGTTGTATGCAGGACAGTTGAGTATTGCCAGAGGAGAAAAAATTGTGTCTGTTATTGTTTTCTATTTAGAGATTAAATATGATTTAAGGTGAAGTGTATAGTTGCCAAGTTGACAAAGGGTGGACTGTAATGGTCAGGTTCATGTGTCAACTTGGCCAGGTGGTGGTGCCCAATTGTCTTGTCAGGCAAGTGCTGGCCTGGCTGTTGTCATGAGGACATTTCATGGACTTAATCATGATTATGTCACTTGCATCCACCGCTGATTGATTTGCAATCAGCCAAAAGGAGTGTCTTCTGCAATGAGCAATGCTTAATCTAATCACCAGAAGCCTTTTAAGGAGGGTTCAGAAGAAATAGTCATTCTCCCTGCTTCAGCTGGTAAGAGTTTCCTGTGGAATTCATGTAGATCCTTCATCAGAGTTGGCAGCTTGACAGCCTTCCCTATGGATTTTGGACTTTTCCATTCCTGCAGTTGTCCAGCCAGCCTCTCCTGAGGGTTCGGTGAGGAACCTCATCGGAGTCACCAGCTTGCAGCCTGCCATACAGACCTTGGACTCTACATTCCCATGGTTTCATGAGATTCTTTTATTAAATTTATATCTCCAGATATCTCCTGCTGATTCTGTTTCTCTAGAGAACCCTAGCTAATACAATCCCTAAATCGAAATCAAAGTCCAAAACCCAAAGAGACAAAGTTTTTTAGGAAATTTCCTAGAGATTACCTCCTAAACCATGCCATCTGCATCTCAGAATTGCATACTTCTGGTGACTTTGATTGCTCAATAAATGAGGCAGGATCTGGAAATGGGGGTGTCAGAAGAAGCTATGGGGGTTATTTGCAATACACAAGCAACAACCTGGAGGTATGCAGGAATGTCTCAGTTGTTTTTCACCTTACTAAGTGCTTTCCTTCATTTTGTTATCTATCTGTAACTTCACTGTCGGTTTATCCTCCATGCTTTCCTAACAATACTCACAATTATTTCAGAGCATACTTCTCTCAGTGAACTATCTATATTGCTCACTTTATGTATGTGTGAAAATGAGCTTTCCCCAAAGTAAAATGAATAGTAAGAAAAGTAAATATAAAGTTATTACAAAAAATATTTGAATTGTTATTATACAGCATTTCATACCATTATTCAGTTTTCCTATTAGTCTTTAGTTTAAAATAATCAAAGTGTTCATGAAAATATGCATAAACTTTGTCCCGCTACTTCCTTAGATGACTCTCTTTTGTTATTATTCTAATACCTTTATTACACAGTTTAGAAATAATTCAAAAATATGAAATATAATATTTCTTTACTTGTTCATCCCAATAAAATTTCTGAACCTTTTAGCATGCTTATATTAAATGATTTTCACTGCATTGATGCATTGGGATAGTATCTTAGGAATTTATCAAATAAAACTTATAACGAGTTTCTTTATTTTATACCCCACTTCCTTGAAAACTTTGAAGTCAAATGGAGTAAATTCTTAGGGATGTTCTTACCATCTTATATGCATATTTTATAAGGCTTTGTGAGAAGATTCTATTTAAATCTATTATTAAAGGGTCTGTGACCAACCCAATTATAGTAAAAGACATTGTTTCATGCTTTGAAAATATGTTCAAACTGTAAAATAAATGGTTTTCAACACCTTAAATATCTATCTGTCCAGTGCAAAAAACAAACAAAAGATCAAACTTTGAAAATATTAAAATGAGTTTGCGTGCTGACACAATGTTTTGGCCAGTGAACCCAAACATTCTGGTGTTCTTTCCAATAATTTTGTGAGAAAAAGAAGGGCGGCTGCCGTGGCTCAGCAGGCAGAGCTCCGATCTGCCATGCTGGAGGTCTGGAGTTCGATCCTTCGTGCCTCCTGCCCATATGCAAATTAAAAAAAAAGAAGAACTAATGATATTATAAAGGACATAGAGTGGCACTGGTAGATGAAAGCTCTCTGGATCTCTCCTGCCTGGGTCTCTGCTGTCTGGTTTCTCACATTTCTCTACTGACTTCATTCTCACTGGCCCTGATTTATTTCCAACAAGGTTCTGTGACCCATCAGACAAGTTTTGATGTCTTTCCAAAAACCAACTCATTTGTGAAAATATAGATATTTCTCTAATAAGTTTGTATTCACCGACTGTGAACTTCAAATACCTTTCTTTACTTGTGAATAATGAGGCTGCTGTGGTATTGAAGCATAATTAACTCATCTAAAAAAAGTACATTTCTTCCACATGACACTGGGGCCCATAGTGAAATTTTTATTTCCAGAAGAATATTTGCTGCACGTGAAATGGCTAGTAGAAGATTACCCTTCTTCACTCCTTCCCTTTGCCTATATTTGCTGATCCACAAGAATGAAACCTAGACTACCTCTACAGTTACACTTAGATTGCCCTGTAGTTTCAAGGCAATATAACAATATCAAACTTGGTGTATAATTAATGTATTCTGTTTAAATCCCCTTGAAGAAATATAAACTACTCACTGAATACATCTGTTGGAAGAGGAAGGAAAGAAACAGGTCTAGACTTAATGAGCTTTCAAAAGCATTTAAGGCATGGTCCAAGGCAGTGCACTTAATAATGAATTCCCCAAGTCTTTTTAATACCTCCAGGAATATTCTGCGACCCAGACACTGAAATTTCCACAAGTCAGTATACAATCCAGATGGATAGAACAATGATTGGACCCTGAGGCAAAAGTTCTGCTCTCTTCTTGTTAAAAATTAGCATCCAAGGTAATCAATAAATATTTGTTGAATTTCAAAGCAGAGAAACCTTATATTCCTGGCATTTCAGAAGATTAGAGACTATGATTTTATCTTACCAACTGTTTAGTTTGTAAGCTGCCAGAATGCAATATACTAGAAATGGAGCAGCTTTTTAAAAGGAAAATTTATTAAGTTGCAACTTTACATCAAAATGACCAAGCTAAGGCACTCAAGGAAAGATTTCTTTATTCAAGAAAGACCAATGGGTCCAGAACACTTCTGTCAGCTGGAAAGTTACATGGCAATGTCTACTTGCTTTCTCTCCTGGCTTCTTGTTTAATAAGGATTCCCCAGTGGTGTTCTCCTACTGCATCTCGAAAAATCTCTGGCTGTGTGGCTTTCTCAGATTTCATGCTTTTCCCAAAATGGTTCCCTTTTAAAGGACTCCAGTAAGCACTTGCACTTTGAATGGGTAGAGACACATTGCCATGGAAACCAGCTAATGAAATGTTCACACTCGTAGTTGGGTGGATCACATCTCTATGGAAACAATAAAAAAGATCCCACCCAGCAATATTGAATGAGGATTAAAGGGCATGGCTTTTCTGGGATACATAACAACTTCAAACTGGCACACCAACATACCTATCAAACAAAGAAAGTAAAAGGATATCAACAAAGGAAAGAAAAAGGATATCAGAAACAACAGCTTAAGCTATGCCTTTTAGTTTCAAGGGCTTTCCAGTTTTATACCGTGTTTCTACTTGGATATTATTAGTGATTCAGTAATAATATTACCTCTCAGGGACCACTTGATGCCTCCATGACCTAATAGACCTCAGTATATTCAATTGGGGAATTCTCCCTCATAATCCCCAAGGTTTGAGGAGAATGAAAATTAGAAATGTGGTTTAGAGTAAACTTAAGGTAAAGGAAAACAAAAAGACAACTGTATAAAAAAGTATAACTGAAAAATATTTTCAAGGATAATCAATATTTCCAGGCCCTGAATGTATACTTCTATGTTACCCTCAGATCTAGCATCAGTGAAGATCAAAAAATTATTAGCAAACACATTAATTTAGTGCTATAAAATTATTTTGTGAAGCATGCTTATGAAAATTGTTTAAGTAAGAAACTGCACAAATATTCCCATTTTTTATTAAGATGAAATAAATAACTTGTTCAATGCCATTTTGCTGATTGTGGAGACAAAGACCATGTAATTAATCACTAAAATATATGGCCTGCATTTTATAAAAAATGAGAACCTGTAGCTCATGACTAACTTAAGATGACTAACTGGAGAGGGACAAGAAATCACAAAATCAAGACAAGAAATACAGAACTGATGCCAGACATAATAAATGCCTGTTATACTGCTCAGAAAAGGAATGCAAACAAACAAAATCCAATCTTGCATACCTTAATCATGGGCATTCGAGGTTATTAGAATACCTTTTAAAATCACTGTTCCAATGAAATAAAAATTCAAAATGTATTATTGTTAATTAAATTGCTTTTAGTCATTTCTGTTTTACTAAATATTGGCAAGTTCTTCATAAAGTCTAGCCTGCAGAGTTTAAAGTAGCTAAGAAATTTTGAGTTAGTTGTTTAAAATCTAGCAAGCACAGAGGACCCAAAAACAAATGTGATTTAGAAATGTATGCTCATCCAAAGTGAATGACAACCTGCATAATGACTATTAAAAATAGTTCCCCAAAATTATTGGAAATATGTCTAAATTTAAATGCATGAGTATATAAACAAATAACTAGTGATGAATGCAAGAATAAAGTGTATATATTACAGCTTTGAAAAGTTATGATCATGTAACTTATGTACTGGTAGGGAGTGAACTTTCTATCATAAGAACTCACGCAAAAATGGATTATCATCTCTCAGAATTGCCATTGCAAAAAATTATATTAGATTATTTCTAAAGCCTTTTCATATGAAAGCGTTTATGGCTCATTTAACATATCTTCTTTAAATTCTAAATTGCAATACATATTAATTTGTAGAAGAGTAGTGGATACTAATATTATTTACTTATTCATTATGATTGGGCTATAAAGTATATTCAAACCCCCCTGATTTAAATAGTATTTATACTGTCAAATTAACTTGTGGTACAATCTTTTAATGAGGATCCATCAAATACTGAAAGGAACAAGGGAAAAGTGAAACAGGCTTTTGGCTGAATGGGTTAGTTAGTGTTGGACTGTAAAAGCAGCCTTCAACACAATGGTCGATTTTAGAATGAAAAATGTCAAAGGGGTGATTATAGCCAAATATGAACCATAAATCAATTCTATGTGTGAATGAGCAACAGCGTTTCATTCCTTAAGTCAGTAATGTTTATTGTCTACCTTCTTCTTGTTAATTTACACAGAACAAAATCATTTTGAATATTAAAATCTCATTCCTGTCTTTAGAAAGGTATTCTTTATGAAGGCAAAATCTGTGCTTTCAAGATTTGAGGTCTTCAAAATTTTGCCTGCACAAAATTCAATCGCTTGTTGAACTAAAAAGATGCCTGAAATGTAAAAGTTACTTTTTCACATTGTTATGTCTGGAATACGAAATTAAGATTAAAGCACACCACTGCATGTCAATTTTTTACTCACTAGTGTTTCAGTTTCCTAGCTGCTAAAACAAATAGCACATAATGGGTTGGTTTAAAATCAATAATTTATTGGTTTATGGTTTCAGAAGCTATCTCCTGGTTAGCTAGCAATCTTTGGAGTTCCTTAGCTTTTCCATCACATGGAGATGCACATGGCAGTGTCTTCTCCTGTCTTTTCCAATTTCCTTGACTTCCAGCTCTGGTTATTCCCTGTGACTGTCGCTCTCTCTGTGGCTGTAATTCCTCCAGAAACAGGATGAAGACATATCCTGATTCAGCTGTGTCACACCTTAAGAGAAGAAAGCTCAGCAAAAGGTCCTATTTACAATGGGTTCACATGCACAGGAATGGATTACAATTAATAACTGCTTTTCTGGGGTGTATAGATTCAAGCTACCACATATAGTAACATATATATTTTAACAGATTTTAAGTTGAGAAGAGTATTAAACTCCACTCTCTTTTCTTAGTTTCCCAGAATTAAATATTTTATTTGTGTCCATTAAAAAAGTTCTATGCATGTATTGTATACCACAATTTTAGATACCACAATTTTGGTATAACAAAAAAGGGATCACACAATGCATATTGTGGAATTTAAGTAATTTTTCTGAGCCTGAGCCTTGTGCAATTGGGTAACAAGAGAAATCGAGTAATAACTTTAAGATTTGTTCTCTATGATATAAACCCTGCATGGTTAAATTGGTTTCCTTATAGGAGTTTTGACCTGCTGTATGGATATAGATAAATTTAAAATGTGGAAGCTATTCATATGAAAGATTAATGCCTAAGCAAACAACATTCTAAGTAGCTATCATGATTCCATGTTCTCCAATCAGTTCAATCACTTTCACCTGCCTGATGGGACTAACCTCAGGCAGAACATTTATCCAGTTACTTTTTCTATATAAAGGCTCATCTACCTGGGTCAGTGTCTCTGAAGCTTCCCATTCTTTCAACTTTAATCTGACAATAGATGAACAAGATCTACTGAGGTAATAGTTAGTAGATCACCTGAAGAGTAACACGACTAATATTCCTCTTGATTGAGGAAATTGGTTGAATCCAACACTGTTGTCCCCCTTTACTTGGTGGAGCTGAAACACAAAATTCATTCATTCCCTAGGATTCATAGATACATTGGTTCAGATAAAGAAATAGTAATTGTGAAGTTCAGAAAAATGTTAGCAACCTATCCAGAGTCTGCCATGACTCAGAGGTCCAACTACACAGAATCAATAATGGCAGGCTCTCAAGATCTTAAGGAATCCTAAATATAGTCTTACTGCTGTCAGTACATTTTGGTGTTTGACATTTCTATCATTTTCTACCTATAATTCAGATTATTCTCTCAACTATCATGTATTGACTGTCCACATTTGTCTCTCTAAAATTGTCATTGCTAAATTTATCTCAAGAGGTATGAAGTGTATCCTTAAAAATCCTGTCTTTCAGAGTTCTTAGAGCCATCAACACCCTGTTATGGCATAAAGGAGGTGGATTCTTTTGCACGATGTGCTCAAAATTTCAATTCAAAAGAGAAAAAATGTGTATTGCTAGATGTGAAGCAAAAAATCAGTTGGCCTTTTGACTAAAATCTGTCTCCCCAAACTACAGTAATTCTGATTTTATATAGCTTTAAAAGATGGGCAGACTCTAGGATAATGAGCATAATAACCTCAGATGATGTAATTAGAGGTGATTTAATTATTGATCATGAACAAATTTATTACATACTTAGTCAAGTCACAGAACATATGTAAGAAAATGGTGGCCTTAATATGGTTAATATTAATCATATTAATATTATAATATAATATTAATATTATAAGGCAGTATGGGAGACATAGATTAAAGTCTAAACTACTGCACAAGTCAGGTGGGCCCATTTTGGTTAGAGCCAGTTTGGGTTATCAAGATTACTTTTAACTGGGGGTGAATTTAGGCTGACCCAAGATCCTTCATTAATAAACATTAGGGGCTATTTTTAGTGATAACAAGTCTCTAAAGTAAAAAAAAAAGGACAAATAAGTGCAAGTGAAGGTAAGTCACAATGTTTTTACAATCACAGGGGCACAAGGTAAAAGCTATACAATCTTTAACAGAGATCAAAACAGCTGGATTATAGTTCAAAGATTTCAGGTACTTTCCTCTGTCTATTCTAATGTACCAGAAAGTAAAAAAGAGTAGCTATAAAATGAGTAGTCATAATTATCCCTTAAATGCTAACTTCTCAGTTATAACTCAAATGGCAAGATGCATTCCTTAAACAAATGCAGTGTGTGTGAAGAAGAATCTAGGGGAAATGTATGAAAGGCTTATTTTTTTAATTTTTTAATTGTGAAATGAAAAGCAATAAACTTCAAAAAGCAAAAAGTAATAAATTTCAAAGTACGTTGTAATACATAGTTATAGAACAGATTTCAGAATTTTGTATGGGTTACCATTCCACAATTTTAGGTTTTTGCTTCCAGTTGCTCCAAAGCACTGGCGACTAAAAGAAATATCAGTATACAGATTTGGTAATCATACTCGTTTGTTAAACCCTACCTTCTCTGAATAACTCCACCATCACTTTGATCTTTTTTCTCACTTTTTAGGGATATTTGTACTATGCCCATTTTAACTTTTTCATGTAGGAAGGGCTGTCAATAATAAGGAGTAGGAAGATGAAACTAGCTGATGTTCTGGAAAGGCTTGCCCCTCTAAGTTTCAGGACTTATCTGGTCCAGGCACCCATCTGAAGATTGTAGGTTTCTGTAAAGTTACCCTAAAAGTGCATGGAACTTTTGTAGAATTTTATATAATGCATTAGGTGTTCTTTAGGGTTGGCAGGAATAGTTTTTGCTGGGGGTTGTCAAACTATGATAAATAGCAATATCTAGCTTGTATACAAGTAGCTTCTAGAAAAGCCTCTCAATTCTATTTGAAGTCTCTCAGCCACTGATACCTTATTTTTTAACACTTTTTTTCTGAAAAGTCTGTATTTAGAAAAGATGTGTTAAAATATGTTTAAGCTGATTTTTAAATTCAAGCATGCTTTGTTCTATATAGTAGTAAAAATTGTGAAAACAGTTGAAAATTGTCATCTTCTAACAGAAAAGGAATCATGTTTTAAATACATTTTCTCTAAAATATATTTGAATAAAAAATGTTTAAGCAAACCAGCTTAGTTTGTAACTAAATTTGAATTTTGAAAACTCTTCCACGTATGAAATCCCATATGTGCAAAAATAAACAAGAACTTTCCAAATATATATATATATGTTGATACATGCATATACAATTATAGAATTATATTGAAAGAAAAATGAAACTATATATATCAAAATATGGGCAGATGCTATTTCTGGTGATAAAACTAAAAATAATAAAAGACATTTTTACTTCTCAAATATAAAAAGTGTTGGAAACTTGAGTAATAAAACTGAATTCATATAATATTTTGTAAATAAAATTAAATAAAATGCTGGCTTCAATAATTGTTTTGTTTTAGAATAATGTGAATAATGCTTTTTCTTTTTTTCCCTAATACGTTATATCTAGAAATTGCTCAAGTAAGCACAACGAATTTTAAGCCCCATTCCAACCCCACCAAATCAGCAACTGAGATTGGCCATTCAAACCTGGGCACTGTTGTTGGCATTGGAGATTAGCTCATGGGTAATCTCCCACAGCTGGTTGCCTCTGACCACTGCACAAGTCATCCTACTTCTGCTGGACAGAAGTTAAGAGTGTGGTTTTCAAATAAAGTAATGTTTTCCTTTTTTTTTAAATAAGATTTTAAATCTTTGTTTAGTTCCTATCATTACAATCTTTATACTTATATTCATAGTTCTCACTATCTTTGACTTTCACAAAAGGCAAACTATGAGGTGATGCTGTCAATTCAGAGAAACTCCAAAACTAAAAGGTCCCCAAGGAACACGGCATAGACAGCTTGAAAGTTTCCCACTCCAGAGGCTATTCTCTGCAATAAATAAATGCCTCACTGAGAAGAATGCTTTCCCAAGAACTCTGGTCACAGCAGAAAATGGATTGTTTCCTTTGCTGCAATGTGATTTTATTTCAGGCTCTATTTAGAATATGGAGTAAGCTTTATCTATGGAAAGGAATCTGGTCAGATGTTTCCGTCTGGTAAGAAAAAGTCTATATTCTATGAATTTCTTAATTTCTTCATTAATTCCCTTCCTCTAGCGCATTTAAGATAATTTCACAATATTTTAATACCATTTTGCCATATACACATACTGGGATTTTTTGTGGGGCACACCAAAAGAGAGACCACATAATTCAAAACTGCAAGCCAATTTGGAGTCTTTATTAGCTGGCCAGTGACAGCCTCAGAAACTTCTAAGAAGGAAGATTCAGAGAGCAGCACTCAGAAGTTTTCAAGGTGTGCTTATAAAGGCTGAAATTATGTTGTGGTTTTGCAGTTGCTAGCAAGCAAGCATATCATAGAAGCAGAAAAAGGCTGTTAGCTGTTACCAAAACACATCCCATTTCCTCAGTTCCCTAACATTGGTTATTGTTTAACTCTTGGGGACTTTCCCTGGTCGGGCCTGATTGATTGCTCCTGGCCCTCCACAGGATTGTTTGAAAATCCTGCATAACTTCCAGAAATAGCACAATTTCTGGTCCCAACTAAAGCCGGGAACTTCAATACTGCTCACAACACCAAAATGAGGGCCTTGTAAACAGACTCAGAGCTTCCTAGAGCCCAAATTAGGGAGGCCCAGTCTCAAAAATCCGGTCATCAGGGTTCACAGTTCTCCTGGTCTGACCGAGGCACTGGTATGGATATGTAATTAAAAAAAATTCCAAAGGGGGAGAAAATTGGATATTAAAAAATCGATTAAGAAGAACATGATAAAAAAACAATAAGTTAAGAAGAACATGATAGAAAATATAAAGAGAAATTTCCCCAAAACTCTAAGTACAAGTGTCTTAACATGGAAATGGAAAATGCCCTTGGAACCCGAAAAGAAGGAAATACAGAATGGTACCAGGGCATGGACTGAGTTCAGAGAACACTGAGTGTGCACCCCAGTCACACTTGCTTTTCAACTCTGAGACTTCTACTAATTACACTGAGACCTACAAAGGTTATGAAGATTGTTAGACAATGCAAGTGAAAGTTCCCTAGCACCTTCAGTGTGGAACAGATGGGGAAAGTCTCAGTGTGTGCATGAAAATTGTAGAAGCTCGTTTAAGGAGAATGAGGTAGCCTCATTTCTCTTTTGTTAATTTTTATTTTCCTAAATTTTAATCTCCTCAGTGAGTTCTCTTTTTAGTCATTTGACTTACAAGTATATACTCTTGGAATCTAGAGAACTACCTTCCACATTTAGGACACATGTAATGTTAAAATTCTTACATAAAATTAATATATTTAATATGAATTATTTTAGTTGTAATACTTTCTCTCATAATTCAATTAAAACCAAAATAAAAACTTTAAAAAATAATGAGGTGGAAATGAAGGCAGAGGCTTTTATTTCTTTGAGAAAACAACAGCACCGAGGGTTTGTTTCTTTTACACCTGAGGTACTCAGTAATGATTAGGGCACCTGGTAAGAAATGACTGAATAAGTTCTTATTGACTTGGGTGGAAAAAATATTCTCTTTTTTATCTATTTCCTAATTCTATTCTTATTTTCAGCCCTGGGGTCTGACAACACTGATGAAATTTAAAAACCAGATCATCAATAAAAACTTCAATTATTTACAGCACTATTGGAAAGTCTAAGCTAAATTAATGAAAATTTGAAACAAACAATACCAAGAGAAAAAATAGAATTATAGATACATAGAAAAGTTTTCTTACTGATGATTATCCACGTTTCCCTTGACTAGTTTTTCTGCCCTTTGTACTTAGTTAACTACATTTGTTGGTAAAAAAAATGTCTGTGGTTTGGCCATGTAGGTAGTAATAGCTCTACATTTTACAGATTAATTCATTTATTTTTTTAATAATGAAACAATTAATTGACTTTTGTCAATGTACTAAATATTGTTCTAGTGATTCAAATTTATGTATAAAACTATTTTTCTGCCATACAGCTCTAAACAACAACAAAAAACAATTTTTGTATTTTAAAAATTATTATACCAAAGGAAAAAAACATTGTACCAAAGTCTAGAGTATTGCAGAAATAATAATACTTTATTCATAACACATTCTCATCATTTTTCTAGGCCCTTTTTTCATTCATTTATTTAGTTATTTATTCAATAATCAAGTTACACCTATGGATGCATGGTCTAATATATGAACTTCATAATTGATAATATAACCTGCTCGTATATTCCTTCTCATCCTTACCCTTGACCTCTTCTCACCTGAGATTATGTACCTTCCATATTGCCTTTTTCATTCCCAACATAATTTTTTCATGTATACTAATTTCTGAAAAATATACTGTCATTTTTTATTGCTCTGCACTTTATGAAAAGTGTTGTTAAATGAATTTCTTTTGAATTTCTTTCCTTCATTATTATTTTCTACCTCACTTCATATAGCTTACTTCATTTTTGTAATTCTAAATAATATTCCATTATGTAAATATACCACAATTTATTCATATATCTCCATCAGTGGCATTCTTTTAAATTTCTCCTCTTATGTATATGCAAGAGTTTAACTCAGGCATGTACATAGGAATGAAATTACTGGGTCATGACACATTTGAATGTTGACTTTATAAGATCTAAACTATTGTCCAAACTTAAGAAACACTCCCATTAGCATGTATAAGGAATTATCTTGACACACATATTGGTTATTCTGAAAATTAATTTCATGCCTTTCATTTTTGGATGAATTTAGAACAAACTGGAAAAATGGAAGAAGTAAACCAGTCTGTGGTGCCTGAATTCATTATTCTTGGACTTTGTGAATCATGGAAGATACAGGCCTTTCTACTATTGATATTTTCTTCACTTTATTTGATCACCATTTTAGGCAACACTTTTATTGTTTTCTTAATCATTACTGACTTCAGCCTCCACTCCCCCATGTACTTCCTCTTAGCCAATCTCTCTTTCATTGACTTCTGCCTTTCTTCAGTTACTACACCTAAAATGATCACAGACTTTCTCAAGGAAAACAAAACCATCTCCTTTGGAGGCTGTATGTGCCAGATTTTCTTTGGACATTTCTTTGGAGGGGGTGAGATGCTGCTGCTTGTGTCAATGGCATACAACTGTTATGTGGCCATCTGCAAGCCACTCCATTATTCTAGCATCATGAACAGATAAATGTGCATTGAGTTAGTGATGACGTCATGGATCATTGGCTTTATTCATTCAATAAGTCAACTAGCTCTGATTGTTAAGCTACCCTTCTGTGGACCCAGAGAATTGGATAGCTTCTTCTGTGATATTCCGTTGGTTATCAAGCTAGCCTTCATGGACACCTATATTCTGGAAATGTTGATAAATGCTGACAGTGGGGTACTGGCAACTATCTGCTTCATTCTGTTGCTAATCTCTTACTCTTATATCCATTTTACTGTCTGCCTTCATTCTAAGGATGGGGCATCCAAGGCTCTCTCTACCTGCACTGCCCACATCACCGTGGTGGTATTATTCTTTGGGCCCTGTATTTTCATTTATCTGT